>PVJD01006384.1:0-99321 GCA_004026545.1 Mormoops blainvillei | reverse complement strand
TTCTTTACAGAGAAAATGAGAAAATATTTGTAGCCCTATTGGTGAGTGCCCATCTCTGAAGTCAGTTCATTTACTGAGTACTTAACTACGTATGCGGCACTGGGTTAAGAACTCACAAACTTTATTTGCCCTTTGTAAAACCTTAATAATAGGTCAGCCCAAATTTTGGTTGAGGAAGCAGGGTTCAGAGAGATTAAGTTGTAGGTCCAAGACCACATGGCTAATCAATTTTAGAGCTGGAATTTAAATCTAAATCTGCCTCAAATACTTACTTTTTTATTATGATTCTTTTCTATATTCTCACTTTGATATATCTTCTAGCTTTCAAAGAAGAGTTCATGAAAAAAAACTTTTTAATTAAATAAAAGTTTATAAATAGAGTTCACAATAGAGACTGAAACGAGGTGGAATTATTTAGCAAAGAGAATAAGACTAAAATCATTTAATGATTATTTTTGTACTGTTTCTCTACTACTACTCATCAAATACTTGGACACAGAGTTCAGTAAGATAGATAAAAGTTCATGTTAGTAGACATTTCTACTGTTTCCAATACCCTGTTCTCTCTGTATGGATGGAGAATTGCACTCCCATGCTTCTTAGAGTCAGGCCTGCCATGTGAGTGTGTTAGCTAATGAAATGTGAGTGGGGGAGAAATGTGTCAGCTCTGTCTACAGACACAATTGTCTTTTCTCAATTCACCAGGCCAAGCTTCTCTGCAATAACTATTGAGGCAGCTCATTTGACTTGCTTTGTTGTATTAAGCCTCTGACAATTTCTTTTACATTTTATTACCATAGTGGAGCCTATTCTATCCTGACTGATAGAGTTACTGTTAACCTTAAACAAACTGTGCCATTATTATGGGACCCCATTTTGAGAATAGGAATCCCTTCTAATACACTCATATTTTTAAACATATAAATCACAGCTGAAATTCTACCATAACATGTAAGTTATTCATGAGTCTTTGTTTTTAAAATACATCCATTGAAAACACCTTTAGAAGGATGATACATAAAAGTTTATCAATTACCAGTGCTTTCATGTATATCAGATAGTTTCAGCTAACAGTTATTCCATGTAAAAATTAGGCATGTATTTGGTGTAAGTGCCTTGGTAACCTAGGTCAGAATGAGAACATGGAGAATCTACGAAATGGCTTTTATTAAAAGTCTAAAAGGGTGATAAAAAGAAGACTGTTAAAAGCCATAAAAAGTTAATTTCAGTGCTATCTTAAGTGAAAGTAGGACTCCAAATTGTACTAAAATATTCTACTGTTTAAAAACTTTAAAGTGCTTGAGAGAAATGAGGTAGAAATTTATTTAAATTTTATTTTTAAATAACATTGTATTAGGTTTTGTTTAATACAAAAAAAATGTATGAAATGAATGTTCGGTAATGTCTGAGCCCAGAAAATCCATTTTTGTTAGGAAAAAGAAGTATTGACTCATGTAAAGAATGTTTGAATAGTTTATAAAAACACAAAATTAAAGCCTGATCCCCTTCACCCCAGCTCTCTATCTTTTTAGCAACGTTAGCTAATTGTTACCAATTTTTATATATCTTTCCAAAAAATTCTTATATAACAACATCTAACTTCATCAGCATTTCCTTCTTCATCTATGTCTTTATTTAGATTTCTACTTATTTATAGATATATAAATAGATATATTCTTTGTGTTTATATAAAAGGTGTCATATTGCACAAATATACTACTTTATTTTTATCTTAATAATAACTATGGAAAGATTTCCACATCAGCATGTATCTCATTTTCTTATAGTTGGGTCTCACCAACTTCATTTTCAGCTTTACTGAGGTATAATTGACAAATAAAATTGTAAGTTATTTTAACTGTACAACTTGAGCAACTATAAAAGGTGGCAACTCTGCTATGAAAAAGTTATTATCTTTTGCTGTATGTCTTTCTTATATTATAAATGAAATCAAGTATTTTTGTATGTTTTCTGTACATTTGAATTTTTTGTAAATGATTTGTTCATTTTTAAATCATTCAAGTATGGTAATTAATGTGAGTGGAGAACATTCTTTACCTTACCAAAAATTTGTACCTAACTCACTTTTGTTCTTTGCTATATTTTTACATATATACTATTGATTCATGAGAAGAGGGAGAAAAGGGAAATGGAGAAATTGAATGAGGAGGAGGTAAGATAAAAATGACACATAAGAATGAAAGAGAAACAAAAACAACTAAGGAAGAAAGCAGTGATAAACAAGGAAATGGGAAACCAGGACAAAAATACTTTATTGCTTCATTTTCCCATAGCCACAGAGTTGGGAGGGAAAAAGTAGGAGATTTAGTATAAAGAAAAGTATTTCTGATTTCTTTATCTATTGTGAATTCAAAATGTTTGCCAAATTAAAAACATAGCTATTATTTTCTCTTTGCTTAGACTAGGATTAACAGTGAGTCTAACATATTGCCTAGGTGCTTCTGAAAATTATTACACAGCTTTTTGTTCTTTTTCTTCTGATATTAAGAATGTTCTTAGGTAGTCTCTCTGTTCTGGTTTTAGATGTAATTCAAAATAATGGTTCTATATTAGATATATACCAAGGATTTAGTTTGCTACAGCATAACCAACTGGTATAGGTATTATTGTCTTTGTTCTCTAACTCAGAGAAGAAAACATAAATTTATTTTTCTGTAATAATGATTAATTTTTAGTATGATATCTCACTGTAGCTGGATCGAGGTTCATAATCAAGCCATCTTAGAGTTACTATCTTGAACATCTATTCACATCTAAATTCCTGAGATTTCAAGGGGAGAGGTGGGTTAGACAGTACAAGACTGGCCTGATCACCACCGGTCTACCTCAGTATCTGCCCACTGGCATCCAATGAAACTCAGTCCACAAAGTACATGCTGAGTGGTCCCAGTCTGGACCTTAAGCCATGTTGAGATCCATTTCTTTTCTGTCCTACTCTTCCATCCCTCCCAAGTGTGAGGAAATAGGTCAGGACTGCCTAAGTCTCTATACAACTCCCATGCCACCTTGAAACTCACAACAGTGACCTGCTGATGCTGGGCACTGCTGGGGCAGGAGGAATTCTGAGAGGCTCTCTCAAGCCAGTTCAGCTTGAAGTGTCATGCCACTATTTCAGGACTCACCTTAGCATATAAGCTTGGTAAATAAATTGTGCCACTAAACTAACCATTTTAGCTCTTTCCTCCACACCCACTACCCCACACTCTGCTTCCTCTTACAGTTAAGAACACCATCTGGTAAAGGGTAGGAATAGATGTAGAGTTTGGGGCAAGGAAACTGCCAAGATTTGTCATAATATAGTACCTTAAATCTATTGCTCATAGCCTAAGTTCTTCTTGAAATTTTTTAAAATTTATTTTTATTTCTCTTATCGATTTGAGAGAGAGAGAGAGAGAGATCGATTTGTTGTTCACCTTATTTATGCATCCATTGGTTGATTCTTATATGTGCCCTGACTGGGGATCAAACCTACAACCTTAGTGTATCAGGACAATGCTCCAACCAACTGAGCTACCCAGCCAGAGCTTAGATGCTTCTTATTTGCCTGTAAAGCTCAAAACTCAAGAATGGACTTCTTATTTCCTATTTATTTGATGGTTCTGTTATCTTCTTCCCTAAAGCATGGTGCAATAGGGGGGGAAACACAGGGAGTATTAATCACAATATTGTCCTGCCAACGCTATTGTCAACAAGTTCCCAACCAAGAGATAGTATGAATAAAATGTTCAAGTGATTTTCAAAGTTTTTAAATTTCTAAACCAACTACTACTGCCATTAGAGGTTTAGCAACCATAGCCTTTATCATTGTTTATCTAGGTACCTTGATTATATTTTTTTATTGCCCCCAAACTTGTTAGATGATTATATTAAATCTCTCTAGAAAATGTGCCAGTTTTTAATTTCTGCAATGACCTCTTTGAAATGCACAGCATCCTCATCCTCTCCATTCTTTCCTGCTGCCACCACCTCTCATGCAAACAGGTAACATTCAGAAGTACTGCAAAGTGTCTGGTGCACTGAAAAAAGGTAATAAGGGGACTTCTTATTCATTCCTTTAATTTTGGCTTATTTCCTCCCCAAGCATCTATAATTCCTTGCAGGGTTTTATTTCACTTTGAAATAATCTGGAGTGTCAACAAACCTTATACACAGGCCACTAACGTTCAGATGTACTTATTATAAACGTCTCTTTCCAGTGGCTCTGCAGTCATTACAAAATGCCAATCAGTTTAATTTTTATAAAAAGAAATAAAATAAGACTTCTATAGGTAAATTCACCTCAAAGAGGCCTTAGTAGAAGACAGGAAACGATGAAACCACTTTTCACGATGGTGGATGCTACATTTTCACTGAGGAAAACTTGATTTGAATGTGTTGACAGGCTAAAAGCAGCCTTGGCCCTGGCAGAGGAAAAACTTAGTGCCTTAGTAATCAAAATGGAGGACTCCTAAAATAAGAAGTCTAGGAAATGTTTCATCTAGGGAAGGCACAAAGCCTGGCTGCACTAAGGTTGAAGCAATTACTGAAATGTCACGGCTGCGCAGCAAAGAGAATCGACAAAGATTTTTATAGAGGGTGACAGGCTTCTTCCTTTTTTTTTTTTTTAACATTCACTTAACAAATGTTTTCAGTAAATGTGTGCTTTAGAAGTACTTAGTTCAGAAATCTTTGGGATAGGCAGCATCAGGAATGCAAGACATAAGCAACTGAGAAACTGAAAGAAGCTTCTCTTGGATGTTAATGCTTTGCTGAAATTGACATTTTGGAGCTACAAAAATAAAAATCATTTAATAGCTGCAGTGAAGCACCAAGGATGTTTTGTCCTTGAAGAAAACTAACAGGGTGCTACAGAAGGGAGAAACGGAGGAAACCCAAAGCCTTGGAGCTCTTTGGACTTATTGAATACATTTCAAAACAAATTTTTAGAGCTTCTCAAAACTGAGTTAGAGGAGGACAGCCAGTCTTATACAGGTGTTTTCAAAGCATGTATACAACCAGCTGAGATTAATAAACCCTCTCCCATTTCCACCCTGATTTTTTAAATTTCTGGATAAAAACTTCAGAAGTATTTTATTCTCAACCATTTCCTTAGAGAAAAGTGTACTTCAAAATAGGTTTCATTATTTGCTTTTTGCTTGATTTCCACAATAATACTGATACCTATGTCAAATTTTGTGTCATATGAAAAAGTGCTTGAAAAAGCAGAATAGACTTTCCTTATTTTAATAATTGTATCTGTACTAAATTTTTTCTTCTCTTGCTCCCTTTCCATTGATTTGTATTTTCAATTTGGGGGGTCACTTCCTCATTTGAAGGATGATTTCATAATTTATAATGTACAAATTTCTAATGAATAATGCTAGGGTTTTAGTAAAGGTACAAGCAGAGAGTGGATTAAAAAGGGGAAAAAACTGCAAATCTTAGAGGAGTATATTTAGTATGAACAATTTCTGGTCATTGTACAAGACTTAGCCATTCACAATTATTCAGTGCATTGCATTGTGTTTGAGTAAGGCAACAGAAAGATATATGATTCTTTGTCTTAGAAAGATAAGTGAACAACTTTAGAGAATTTTTAAGGCAACACAAAATTAAATATAAGTAGTACAATACAAGCTGTATACATGAAGAACAAAATGTTAGGCTTGGCGCCCTTAATCTTTCACGGAAATTATGTATTTTGGTCCAGGATAGTTTCATATGTGGGAAAAGAAAGAAGAAAGTTTACAAGAAAAAGGTAAGTTATTGTAAGTGAATAGTTTCTGTGATAATAGGAGTGCTTTCCATTTATTAACTTGGAATTTTGCCCTGAACAGAAATCTGAAAAGGGAATAGAACATATCAATATATGAAAGCGACAATGAGCATTATCATGCAACTTCCTTAATAATTCTGACGACAAGCTAAAAAAAGCCACTAAATTTCAAAATTGCCACAATAAAGAAATCGATACTTATTTTAAAATATTAGGTCTGTGTCAATATTGGACTTGATCCTTTTTCTATCAACATATTGTAACCAAATTAATATCCTAAATAAGCTTTAAAAAGTAAAAGCATTATGATCTATTTGTATAACTCTGCACGACATTATTTTAATACCACATTAGGTATTCTAAAGGGCACAGAAACTTCTTCCTCACTGTCTCTACCTCTGCTCATCCTCCTCCATTTACTTATACAACTGGGAAAAAAATTGTATTACTTCTTATTTGACCGATTAAGTAAACACTCCTCTCTGTAAAAATATTTTGAATTAATTAATTCTACTTCTATAAAAATGAAATATGATTCAGATATTTTCTAGTTTCATGGAATATGCTTGACCATTTGCAGAATTTGATCAGAAGTACAAGACAGGAAGTTATTTTTGTTCTTCATTAAATTTTAACATGGATAAGTTTACCAAAAGAAGGAAAAGGAGAAAGAAAAGGAAAAGGAAAAGAAAGGAAGAGGAGGATGAAGAGGAGGAGGCAGAGGCAGAATTTTTCTGTCAAAGGGATCAGGGAAAGTGTAGGTATGGAAATTATACCTTGATAATTGATTTACCAAGTCAAGTAAATTCTGCATTCACCTGAAAAGCAGTTAAAGTTCCCTTTATATAAGACACCATTAAATTTGTATCTTATGTTCTGCTTTTTAAAATAAATTTCATGCCATCTTTTCCTATTAAATATTTTCTCTTATTATGAAATTAATTCATATATATCAAATTTGGAAAAAGAGAAAAAGGGGAAACAACATCATCTATATGCCCACCATCCAGTGATATTTGGTAACAAGTTTTATATTATATTTCAGAACTTTTTCTTAATTATTTAAAAGATAACATTATAATTTATAATATTTATAATTTATTAGATTTATTATGATTACCTTCTCAGTCATTAAGCTATTTATATACATAATTTAAAGATTATAAACATACATTAGTCTATTAAAAAGTAATAGGTATCAGTATGCATTTCAACAACCTTTCTGCAAATTTTATTAAAAATATACCCACAGGCAATGCATATTTAATTATAAATTAATCAATCATCAATTATATCAGTTATAAATAATTAAAGGTAAGTTTGGTGTTTCTGCCTCTGGATGTCCTAAATTACTTTAAAAAAATTTTTTAAAGATTTTATTTACATTTTTAGAGAGGGAAACAGAGAGAGACAGAGAGGGAGAGAAATAGTGATGTATAAGAGAAACATCAATTGGTTGCCACTACAACATACCCTGATTGGGGACAGAACCCACAGCCCAGGCATATGCCCTGACCAGGAATCGAACAAGTGACCCTTTGCTTTGCAGGATGACGCCCAACCAAATAAGCCACACGAGTCAGTGCTGTCCTAAGTTACTTATAGATTTACATATACATTATTATTAATATTCATGGCTAGAGTGAGAGTTGAGTTTATAAAAGACTTAAAGTTAGGGTCATATTTATTATTAAGGTTATATATGGGTTGTTACTAGAATTTGCTTTCAGATTATTATTCAATTTAGGTTTTATGGTCCAATATGATTTCTAAAAAGTGTATAGGTGTGATGCCATGCTAGGTTTTGTGAAGGGTGAGGATTAAGATTAGCGGGAAGAGACAGATTATAAACAAATAGTTGTTAAACTATGATTACCATGTCACTTGAGGTCTTCAAAAATCCCTCGAAACAAAAATCTCTACTTTTTCTTTAGCAGTTTATTATGGTGCTATTCCTTTTGCAAACTTGATTAGATACCCTTACTAACTTGTGAAAGTAGCAATACTTGCTCCAGAGGGGTTAAATTAAAACAATCTCTTGTATTACATTCACCTGGTTTGGCTTTTGAGCTATATAAAATTTTAAAATATCAAAGTGGCCACCTACAATAGCATAACCTCAAGGATGCTGATTACCTGTTTTCTCTTGAAAAGCAAATGAAATAAAAGAGTAAGAAAAAAGAAAAATCCTTTCTTCCTGACACCTAAAATTATTTCAACAAAGAGAACTATTTCTATACCACATAAAGCTTAAATGCAAATACACTTAAAATAATTTTTTTAAAAACTCCTCCAGTTATATTATTCAAATCAAGTGGCAAATGACTGATTTGATATCCAATGGTGTAAGAAGAAGCGGTTTGATTGTGACAGTAGTTTTAAATGGGTGAGAGGTATAAGGGCTAGGTGAAAAAAAAAGTACCAAAAAAAAAAAAAGGACAATAGAAATGAAGTCTAGGGCACTGGAGCACATATTTTTGCTCTGGAAGGTCCATCTGAGGGACCCTGAAGAAATGAGATTTGGGCCTTTTAAATTTCACCAAGCATTTTGAGGACACTGGTCTAGAACGGAAAACCTACTCAGTGGTGAGTTCTAAAATGATATGGCTGAAAAGTAGTAAAGGGTGTTGGAATGCAAAGACAATGTCCTTCCTACTTAGGCAACAGAGGCTTACACACTCAACATGTGTAAAAATAAAAGATGGTATTTGAAGCAACTTTTGTTTATGTAGTTCTGTTTTAAAGGCAATCTTAATGTATAATTTAAAAGCAATATCAAATTTAAATAAATTGAACTGATAAGTGAGTTATTGGCCTTATTAAGGTCTACTATAAGGAGAAAAAGGAAACTGAAATCTGTATGACTTTATAAAACAAGTATTGCAACCAAATGTATCACCTTTTCATGGTTCATTTAACAAAGCAGAGCACAGCATATAAGCACTTAAATTAACATATTTATTTACATGGGTCCTAATTTTGTTTTGTTTTGTTGCCAAGGCATTTTTCCCTTTTTGCTCTAAACAAGGCAAAATATTTATTTTGATAATTGGCTTTTTCACAAAAGACATTAAATTGTAGTAAATTACTGATGTGTGTGACCTTCATTTATATGCTTATCCTCTGAAGACAATGTTTCACACTTAAATGCTATTTATTTCTCAATCAACTCTAAAAACTTAAGAAAAATGAAATTTATATTTACCAGATCCTCCAATTTTTCTATATAATCTTATAACTTATCCTTTGCTTCTTAGATTTTTGTAGGAACATACTTTTCAAATGACCTGCTTAAGGAGCATTTTCTGTTGGAAGTGTGGTATAGAATAACGGAAGTAACTACTTACAAAAACAATACAGTATAAACATTAATCAGGAACGATCACTTAAAGCTATAGGATATGTCTACTACTTTATGCCCTGGTAAAGAGGGTAAATGGGAGATGAAAATTCAGGCATTTGTTGTAATGATATCTTGAAAGATACTAATAAATACCATGCTGGGAGGCATTTTCAAAAATAACTAACCATTATAAATGTAGTCTTGTTAAATAAAGAAATATAATAAAGCTTGAATATTTGTCAAGCCTAAACTGTTAACCATCCTGATTAAGACACTCTAAGGAAAAATGAAAAGCATCATTTGGGGGGAAAATTATGAAGTATGTACAGGTTCACAATTTCCTTTTACAAAACAGCCTGAAATGAAAAGAAAGAAAGAAAAAGAAAAAGAATATACAGGAGCAATGCTGAAACCAGGCAACAGTTTCAGCCTCATACTACAAAATGCAAGACACATTAGGTAACTATATTAAAATTTGGATTCTTTACTTAATAACAAAAATGTATTAAGCACTTGCCATGTTAACTGGGGACTAGGAGGTGAGAAAGACTAAGGAATAAAGGAAATAAACATAGATCTTATGCAAAACTATTGTGCAAAATATGGCTTTAAGAATTCTAGGAATAAGAGCAAATTTATATATACAGGGTGGGCAAAAGTAGGTTTACAGTTGTTTGTATGGAAAATAATATAAGAATTAATAAATAATAAACTCTCACATACAACTGTAGGCCTATTTTTTGCCACATCCTATATGTAATTATGTATATATAATTGTTTTATGTTTATTTATTTAATGTATAATCATATATATAAAACAAATACATAACAGCTGTTAAAGAAAAATCTCCCAGAGAACAGAGCAAAATACAAAGACATGAAGGATATTAGGCAGGAACTCTTAGATATAGAAATGTAAATAGTGAACAAAAGATACATATTTACACATATCCTACAAGATAACTTTCCTGAATAAAATTGAAATGGCTCATCATAATCCAGAAAAATAATAAAATATGATGCTTAGATATATACTGATGCATTTAACAAATTTAAATCCAAAGAAAGAACCTTAAGAAGCCTAGACAGAAACTACATGCATAGAAAAATATATAGGATGTTTGCAGACTTCTGTTAATCAACATTAAGTGACAAGATACAATGAAATTGGGTTTTAGCTCCTAGCGTGAATAGGATTCCCACTTTTAAAACTTTTAATTTTAGCACAGGTGCTATCTTGGAAGGCTAAATCTGGTAGAAAATTCAGTCTTATGATCTTACAAACAAGAGGAGAGTCACTGGAAAGTGAAAGGGAAATCTTCGAATAGAGAGTTAGGAAGGGACTGTCTCAAATTTTGTACATAAACTCCGCTCAGATCTCTGGTTGAACCTGAACCATATGTAGGGCATCGGAAAGCAGCCCAACTGAGGTTGCAGCTGCCACCCAACAGACAGTGGTTGCAATTTTGAATTGAATGAAGTTATCAGCTTTCTGAAACAACAACAAAATCTCTCTGAAGAATTGATCCCCAAAATTCTTTCTGCAAAAATATTATACAACCCAGAATCTTCGCAGTAAAGCATTCACAATGTCCAGGATGTCATCTGAAATTACTCAATACATAATATTCAGGTAAATTTTAATAAGTCTTGAAAGAAAAGACAAGGTCAAAATGATCTAGATGTTGGAATTAGTAGACAGGATTTAAAAGGAGCCATTATGTAAAGAAAAAATTGTTCACAGCAGAGATAAGATTTTAAGTGGAAATAGAAATATACATAATGAAAATGCTAGAAAAAATAATGTAACATCTGAAATTAACAATTCACAAGATGGGTTTAACAATACAAGGTAAATTGAAGAGAAAAGAATCAGTGAATTTGAACATAGATTAATAAAATTAATCTTTTAATTTAATAAAATTAATATTTTTATTCAATATGAGTAAAAAAAATTTTTTTTAAGTAACCTATGGGGACAATATCAAAACACATAGCACAGGTGAAATCAGACACGCAGTCAGAGGAAAGAGAAATTATCAGACAGCAAATGTATTTGAAAATAGTTCCACAAATGTAGTGAAAAGACAAATTGAAAATTCAAGAACTTAGTGAATCCCAAAGCAACAAATTTTAAAACAGGTAAAATAGACAATTCTTTATAAACTACGACTTACTAGAATTGATACAAGATCAAACAGAAAATTTGAATGCTCCCATATCTACTGAAGAAATTGAATTTTGAATTTGTTATAAAAATTTTTTTCCACAGGCAAAATTCTAAGCATGGGTGATTTTACTGGTGAATTCTATTAAACATTTAATAAATGAAGAATATCAACATTATGCAAACTCTATCAGAAAACAGAAACTAGCACAAATCTATCAAAACCTAGCAAAGGCATTACTACTCCCCCAAAATAACAAAAACATACCTCATGACTATGAAGGTAAAAATATTTAGCAAAATCCTAACAAATCAAGCCAGCAATATAATTTTAAGCCATTTGTAATGTTTTAAAAGTAATAATAAGATTAACAGAAGTTAACTATATGTCTTATATATATAATAATGAGATTAACAGAAATGAACTATAGATGCTATATAGGTGGATATTTATGTGCTAAATAATATAACAATGTAATATGAATGTTATTGTCACAATATATAATATATAAACAAACTGAGTATAAAGAAGAAATTAAAATTGGAATAGAATTGATATATATGACTTTGATATGTTTTTCTAAGTTTTTACAACTATAGTAGAAAGTATATAAGAAAATCTAAACATCATAAAAATATATGAAATCTTGTAGATATTTATCAATTTACACAATGAAAACAGAAAATGTGCTTTATTTTCACACTCACAAGGGAATGTCCAAAAACCTGATACTGTAACATTGTAGTTCACCAGAAATAAAAAGACTCAATACATTGCAACAAATACATAGAAAGCAGAACTTTAAAAAAAAACCCAACACTTAAACAAAGATATTAAGAGTAGAAAAATTAAAAGAGAAACTCTCCCAAAATGAACCATTAAAAACTATGAAGCACTTTCCTAAAGAACTTTGGTTCTTGACTTTCCTGATTCCTTAAAATTCATCTCTTCCTCTCACCCTGTGTCCCTTCCCTTCTGCCGGCCTGCCTGCCTTCCTCCCTGCATAAGCAAATCCATAAGCTATTAAGAGTGCATGCCAGGGAGAGAGGCCTGGCCCAGTGTGGGGTGCTGGAGCCTAAACAGAAGGAAGATGATAATCTGTGGCAATAATGACAGTAGCCCAGCATGGAATGCTGGATCCCAAGTGTTTGAGGAGGGCTTCCCAACTGGGAGGGCGATGGCAATGGTGACAGCCAAAATAAGAGCACAGGAAAGCATGTCAGTGATTGTGGGAGTGAGGCGGGATCCATATAGGGCGTGGTGCAGAAATGAGATGAGCTCTGGGTCTGAATGTGGTGAGGAGCACATCCCCCTGGCAGCACGCAGCAAGAACTGCAGCTGCAACAGGTGCTAAACTGCACTCAGAGAAACCTGAGATGATGGAAACAGATTTCTCATTGTCATAGGAGGGATAAATATGAGTAGCTGAAAAGGTGAAATATAAAATTCATACTATAATGTTGAATTGCAACTGGTTGTATCAGTGTTAAGTTAAAGTTTTAAAGATGATGGCTAGGTAGATAGATAGTTGAAATGTGAGTGTTTTGGTGTAAATATATATGTAAACTTGTACTCAATATCCCAAAAGCAATAAACACATCTAGTTCCTAGATACGGTTTTCTAAATGTAATTCAACGTAGAAAGCAACAAAGATTCCTGGAAGAAAAAAATGTAAAGAACAATGTGAACCTCTAACATCTTAAAAGTTGATAAGGCATGTCAAGGAGACACAGGAGCTTTGTAAAGGGATACCCACTGCCTAAATACGAGATAATTTGGACATCAAAATAAATAATGATGCCAATAGATTACAACTCACTGGGTAGAATGAGAATCTATCAGTCCATACTGATTTAAATGAATGGCAAGGAAATAAGCTTTTGTTTGTAATAGAGTGCCAATTAACAATGTAGGAAAAATGACAGGGTCAAGGAAAAGTCATCATTTAGTAATCAAAAACACCAACGGATGCTTGACCTAGTGGCTAAAAGTTTGACGGAGTGGTTTACATAACTCAAAACATCTCCCCACAAATGCATGTTAATTTCCAATGTAAAAAGAATAATTTTACAATGGAGGAACTTGGCAATCACCAACTTAAATCAAATAATCAACGTTAACATCACCAGTAATGGGACAAATAAAAATCATTTCTACCTGCTAGGAAGCAATAAAATGATCATAGCCTCGCTTCTTTAATATTCATGCCAAAAATGTGTGGCCTGAATCTTATTCGGGAAAAACATCAGACAAGGTAGGTTGAGGGACATTCTGAAAAATTTCTGCTCTGTGAACTTAAAAATGTTTCCACTGAGGAACTGGGAACTTCTAGATCAAAGGTGCCTAAACAGATGCGACAACAGAATGTGGCACATTACCTTGGATTGGATCCTTCAGCTGAGAAGTGCAAGATTAAGACAGTTGATGAAGCTAACCTGGAGTCCGCAGAGTGCATGGTGGTGATATTGATCTCATCATAGTTATTGCAAAAGCAAGTTCAGTGCCTGTCCTCATCAAGATGGCCTACTGGAATTATAATATTAAAAAAAATATATTTAGAATTTTTTCTAGTAACATCAATTTTACCTATTTTTAAATTGCAAATTCTTAAAAAGGTAGCTTATTTTGTGTGTCACTCAGAACATTCTATGTATGTGACGACTTAATGCTTTTGATGCATGAAATCTTAGGGGGAAAAAAGACCTATTCTCTCTGTAGAACAACAACCTAAAACCATTTTTTTTAAGAAACATTAAACTCCAGAGACCAAATTCAAAATTCTTTTACTTTAAAATGTCCATTAAGCAACAGAATTGCTCTCGGAAATAAAAGCAGGTAGACAGAGCATGCCTATGAATGTTAATTAAATTCTCTGAAAATAAAAAGTCAGAAACACAGGTTCGAACATGACACAGAACACACTGAAAGAAAGCCCTACGGCTGTGACTCTCACGTTTTGTCCTTTCCGGAATATCAAGGGGTGGTCCTGTCACTCTGCCAAGCAACCAGGGAGCTACAGTTACTGATAGAGATCGAGGCAAGGTCTTTTCACCAGATACTCAGGAAGGCGCAAATGAAAAGGCAGCACTAGGTCTTGATTGTGGTCCTCTAGTAATTTACCATCCAAAATTCAAAAGCTGGTATTTTCAATTAAAAACAATGCCAACGAGTATAATTTTTAAAAAACAAAACAAACAAACAAAACCTCTAATGCTCCAAAATGTGTAACTCTGACCACGTGTAACTTAACGCCAAAAAAATACAAGCTTGATCAAAATGTAATGTCTGACATCGAAAGTAGGACAGAGCGCAGTTTATCCAGAGTCACACACTAGAAAGGGATGAACACTATGCCCGGAATGTTCCATGGATGCTTTTAAAAATAAAAGCAGCCCAAGTTACTGGGTAGGACCCATCCCTTTTGCGGCCATCAAAAATCACCAGTCTTTAGGATATTAGTACATTTGCATGAACCAACTGTGGGTGGCATACTTGGTTTAAGCAAGCTGCTTGTGTGTGCGAATCTATCCCTGAGCTCTTGCTTATGTCCCTTTGGATTCCACTCCAACCTTGTTTGCCTCCTGTAAATTTGGAAGGCCAGACTTAGCAGAGCTGTGTTTTAATAAATCAGTAATTCAAAATAGTTACAAGTCAGGTGATTGTCTTTTGTTTTCTCCCCAGCAGTTATGTTTTTCCTAGTGGAGACTATCACCAGGGGCTCCCATATGAGAGAAAAGGAAAACAATTGCTTGTGTGATGGCATATTAGTTATAACACATTATGAAACTGAAAAGCATAACCTCTTCTTAGTAAATGGCTTACAGGGTAGAGGAGAAGGACTCTAAGTCCAAAACAAAAAACAAGAACCTTTTTTTAGTGCATGTAGGGGTCACCAGAGGCCAGTAAACTTAACCGAGGTGCCAGGAACATGGCTCCTGACATACATAGCTTAAAGCAGTCACAAGATTTAGTGGCTCAAACATCTACCTAAGCAATGAAATAGACACTCTGGTCCTGAGCTGTGCTGTAGTGTCAAGGGCAATAAAGAAACCTGACTGCTTTCCTGAAAATGAGGAACGTGTAGACATTGAAGAAATGCGAAGAAATGGAAAGAAACACCTTTAAGATGAATTCAGAAATCTGAAAGAGAAAGCTGTTATACAGTGTAGGGGACTAGAATACTCTGCTCAAAAACCCACAGAAGGCCCCAAGTTCATACTTTGTGTTACTCAAAATGATTTAATTTACATTAAGTCTTACTCCATAAGTTCACCTGCTATGAAATGGACACTTTGCTACTACATGCCTGCCGTGGCTTCCACTTTAGACCGCCATGTTCTCACCAATAACCATTTGCTCAATAGCAACTGTAAATGCCTTCCACAGAGAGGAAGCTACTTTCAAGACTTAATAACATTCAAAGCCTTCACTGAAAAGAGCTGAATTGCAAGGTTGCTGGAATTATCCCTGTTACGGAGAACAGAAAACAGTTTCTTTAAAATGATGTTAAGTCCATTATGAAATATGGCAGCATAAATGTGCAAATATAGATGCATGTGGGTATTGGGTGTGAAAATGGGTAATTAGGAAAAAAAGGAGCTGTACCCAACTGATCTTAGCACTATGGTTTAAGGGAAATTATTCTACAAATATTTATTGAAATGTTTTTACCATTAGGGAGATACATTAGGAGCTGTATATGAATAAACAAACAGACATTGTGATCTTGAAGCTTGCGGAATGACTGAAAGGGCGGGCTGTGTCTTGTGTAGTCTCACCTATGCCAATGAACACATGACTGATGAAGAGGATGAATAATCTACAGCCCTATAATATGTATGTTTTGTTTGGCTGGAAAGCTTTCACCCATAGTAACACATGGCTTAATCAAACAAGGGTTTATTTTTCCTTGCATTACAAGAAATATGGAGGTAAGTAGTGTTAATATTGGCTCATTTCCTCAAGGATTCAATATCCTAGTATCTTTCCACTCCTCCACTTTGCCACTTTTCATCCTTAGGTTCGCTCATTGTCTCATGGGTGCAACATTGCTAATACAACTCCGAGCAACACAATGCCTTTTAAGTGTGAAGAAAGTAGGTGAGCGGCTAGCCTCTGTCTCTATACTTTTCCTAGGAAGCAAAACATTCCAGAAGATCCCACTGATAAATATCTCTCTATATTCCATTGTCTAGTGTTGGATCACATGCCCATTTCTAATATGGGTTTTTTGTTTGTTTGTTCTGGGTTTGTTTTTTTTTTCTCTTTCTTTCTTTCTTTGCTTAAAAAAAATAAATAAAGAGGCTCGAGTTTAATGCTTAAGCAGCTGTGAGGCTACAGAAGCTTCTCGGGCTGGGATCCTGGGACACTGAGATGCCGAGCTGTGAGTGGGTGTCCACTCTCACATGTACAGATGTCCCCAAAGAGAAATGGTCGTACAGTGTTCTGCTGGAAACTGCCATCCTGGTCGTACTGTGGCCGGTATAATATGTGCATCCTCCCTGTTCCGGGCCAGGCTGCTCCTCCCCCTACCACACCAGGAGTGGTTCAGGAGCGAGTTCTGACAGTGTCCCTGGTGGAAGAGTTCCTCATTGGACTTCATGCCATCCAGGTGCACTACTCCCAGGCCATTAGCTTCAATCTATTGCTTATACTCCCGGTACATGGGCCACGTGCAGCTGTCAAAGAGGCGAGGGGTGGGGTTGGGAGGATCGGGGACCTCGTAGCTCCGAGTACTCCTCCTCTGCTTGCACTCTTCACAGGAGATGGTGAGGAAGTACGGTCTGCCGGCTGCGGAGTCCTCCAGGGCGTGTGGCGGTACAGCGGGAAGCCTTCCAGAGTGAGGGCGTGGTGTCCGAGGTGATGGGTTGGATACTGACCTGGTGGGCATACGTGAACTTGCCGGGGTTGCTCACCCAGGACTGCGAGGTGCTCGACTTGGCTTCCATGTCCTGGGCTCCAGCAGCTGCCACTGCTTGAAGCCATTTTCCTCAACTGCAACTTGGTCTGGGCGATTGAAAAAGTCATCCCGGGGGATCGCATGGCAGTTAGGCAGCATGGGTGGTGCCTCTGATAACCACAATGCACTTCATCTCCACGCAGAGGGGTGGTGGGGATTTCAACAAGCAGCACATGACTATATCACTATTTATTAGCACTGGGAATGTCAATGACTGCTCATGCATACCACAGTAAAGTGCATTACTTAAAACAACACAACATAATGATATGCATTTACTCTTATCACTGGTTGAGGGGTCTGTTTTCCACTTGTATTTGAAGAGTAGTTTAGAACAGTTCCATGCTGCAGATAAAATGATATCAAAATATAAACCTGAGAAATTAAACTGTTTCTTAACCTCAATCTTTAGCTTAAAACCTTTATTTCACAGTAAAAATAATTATCTTAATAACCTTAACCAACAAATGCCTCCTCCATGGTAAAGCTTAAATCTTATAATACGCTTAAGTAATAAGACAATTCGGTAATGCTATGTTCCACTGTCAGTCAGCTGTGGACCTGGTGAATGAGGAGTTAATGGGACCATTGAAACTACATGTTATTTTACTATTAAACTCAGTCCTCAATCTGCTTCTGCCATGTTCAGAATGAATAAGGTAACCTGGATGGCTGGAATGAAGGGTGCCTAATACAGTCCTCCTTTTAGAATGAGAGATATTTTCAGTATTTCTATACTTCAGAAAACAGCACTTATGCACCTTCCCAGCTTTATATAAACTTTCCACATTTGTAGATTCAAAATCACAAAGAGATCTAGACAAGATTTCAGATTTGATTAGTTGCATAGTTGAGGACAACAACATATGACTTGCTTGCAATTTGGGAGCAAAGCTGCAACTAAAATTCAATTCTTGTACCTAGATCATAAACTGTTAACTTGTTTACTTGTTTTTGTACAACACACAGAGATTCAGTTCATAAAGGGCTATTTAGTGGGCTCTTATATGAATCAAAAACAAGGTTAAAAATTAACCAGATGTGTATACTGAAAATTACAAAACTTGACATAAAGAAAACAAAGAATGAAAGTATAATTATGTTCATTCATTGAAAGCCTTAATGTTAAATTAATTAACTAATATTTTTATTCAATGCATAGTAATTAATATCCTTGCAGGATTTTTACACTGAAATACAAAATATGATTCTAAAATTTGTATAGAAAAGTAGAGACTAATTACAACCAAGGCAAATTTGAAGAACAAACCTAGAGAGCAAAGCTTTTATAAAATATAGTAGTTAAGACAATGTTATTGGTATATATAGACAGCTAATCAATAGAAAGAGCAGAGTTCATTATTTTAAATATATGTATACATATTCATATGTGTGTATATATACATATGTGTAAATATGGGTATATATTATATATAATATATAGTATTAATTTATTTATCTGATTTATGATAAAGACACAACACAATATACTTCTCCATAAATGATACTGAATCAAGTGTAATCCACTGGAAAAAGTTTTCCCACCTTATATAAAAGTTGACTCTAGAGGGATACAGATCTAAACATGAGAGGTGACACTATAAAGCTTTTAGTGGCAAATAGAGCACAGTAACTTTATTTTCAAATAGGCAAATGTTTCTGAGTCAGGACTCAATGAACTATAACCACAGAATTAAAAATGATAAATTGGGTTATATAAAATTAAAAACATATATTCATTCATAGCACTGAGAGTTAAAGGTCAATCCACAAAAGAAAAAATGATATTCATAACTGACACATCTGACAAGATATTTACATCCAAAGTATCTTAAATAATTCTTACAAATCAATAAAAAGGGTCATAAAATCCAATAGGAAAAAGAGAGAGACATTTTTACAGCCATTCCATATAAAGAAATATCCAAATAACCTTATTGTATGCTTACTGCATGCAAGAAGTGCTCATCTAAATTAATCATTAGGAAATACAAGGTAAAACCACAATATGGTACTATTATAAACCTATTAGATGGCCTAAAATGAAAAAGACAGGAAGTAGTGTTAAGCTTTGGAGAAACTGGAAATCTTATAGACTATTGATCCAAGTGGAAATTGGTAAAGTATTTTACAAGTCTCTTTGACCCTCTCTGTTAAAGCTGAAAATGCACAGCATACACTCTTATCCAATAACCTCATTCTACTCCAATTCTAATAGAAATACTACATGTTAAATGTTCATAGCAGCACTACGTGTAATCACCCCCAACCCCCGACCTCAAAAGGAACTGCCAAGTGCCCATCAACAATAGAATAAATAAATTTCGGCTTATTTACACATAATATATAATGAAAATGAATAATGTACAACCATGGGCAAAACTATGGGTAAATATAAAAAACCTATCAGTGAACAAAAGAATGCAGAAACGTTATAATTCTATTTACGCAAAACTTCTAGACAGACAAAACCAATCTATTCTGTAAGAAATCTGAGCATGTTTACTCATGGTCAAGTTAATAATGGCAAAGGAACATGATTTAAGAAAGTTAAAGAGAAATAAATAAGTCCCCAATTACCCTAATTGTCCTCTTTTTTACTATAGTTTTCAGAAAAGAAAAAAAAACAAGCTTTAGAATTTGCATCGGTTAACTAAAATCCATGTGAAAAATTAGCTGATGTCACATAGTTCTCAATATTACTATCTCACAGCTCGTATTGAGCGACTCCAGGTCAGTAACTGGGACCCCATGGGTCTCTAATTTTCATTTCTGAACAGGAAAAGAGCTACTTACTGTGTGTTCCTTTAACAGTAAAAAGGTGTGTGGGGTGAGGGGCAGTATGTGAGCTAAATGCTGCACTTTATTTATGTATATCTTAAAAATAAAAAACATTTCTTATGTGGCAAACAGAATGAGTAGAAGCTTAGCCTTCACTATCTATCAACATCTACACAGGATGTTGGAGCTTCCTATATCATATTTACTTTGCAGGAATCTCAGGAAAGTGTGTCTTGCTAAGCCATATTTTATCACACTCAAATTATGGCTGCATCAGGGAATGGCTAAAAAAAATTTAACCTAAAGTATTGATTCTCCATAAAAAATAAATTTGCAATTTAAAAAAACACTCTGCAAGTTATGTCTATGGGAGTTACTAGATACAGCACTGACTTGCCATTCTAATCAATCACTTTAATTGCACCTTCCCAAATAGCTGAAGCTATAACTTAGAATAACTTATATATAAAGTCCACGTATATGGAGATCTCTACCTCATTTGTGTGATTTTTCCATGTGTATGCATGAGTGTGTGTGTTTGTGTGTGTGTGTGTGTGTGTGTGTGTGTTACCAGTAAAGGACTATAAAAACCAATCCTAATATACATGAAATATGTTAACATTTTCCTCATAAGTCTTCATTTTAAGATTTATTATTGTGAAATTAAACTCCTCAGCAGAAAAACTCCACATAAATGCAAAAAAAAACTGTTAAAAAAAATAGAGGCTCTATGCATTTCCTAGTAACATTTTATACTAAAATTCATTATTAAAATTATACATACACACGAAAAGATAGTACAGATAATGTTTTATAATTTACTCCAAACAAAAGCAGTAAAAGGCTTTTCGAACATTGAGTATATAATGCGAATGTTCTGCAGAGTATAAATTCAAGAAGCACCCCTTTCTTCGTATGACTAAACTGTGTGGCACATTAGGAATGCCAATTAAAGTTTCAAATCACATTGCCGGGATCCATTGCCAGGGGCATCCATCTTCCTCTAAAGTAACATCTGTGAAGCTGGCAGCAAGGGACCAGATTTTTGGACACTCTGGGATAGAATATTATAAGCTTTATGTTTTTCCCCCCAAAAAGTCTCCTTGAACTTTTCTTGACCCACTCCTACCTACCCATCTATTTTTTTAAAACTTCTCATGGTTTCATATTACCTTCGAGTTTAAAGGCAGAGCAACTCCCTAGTAGTCGTATTAGGTTTTTCAGAGGGACTTTCGACACATGCAGAAGCCGGCACCTCCTCCCCACCAATTATACATTTGAGAGGTATCTTTCAGTCAATGTCGGGCCCCCAGAAAAAAAGGCATTTTGTCACTTGAACACAGAATCTAGTGAACTGGAGAGGACTACAGATCAATCCAGTCTATTTTCATATGACAGAAATTCAAACATTTGATAGCATCTGCGATGGTTAATTTTATGCGTCAACTTGACTGGACTAAGCGATGTCCAGATGGCTGGAAAAACAGGATTTCTGGGTGTGTCTGTGAGGATATTTTTCTGGAAAAAGATTAGACATTAGCATCTGAATCAGTAGACATAATAAAGAAGGTCCCTCTTTAGCAATGAGGGCAGGCATTCAAACTGTTGAGGGCCCAAATAGAATAAACAGGCAGAAGAAGGGCTAATTTGTCTCTCTCTCTCCTTGGGCTGGGAAGTCCATTTTCTCCTGCCCTCAGATACCAGAGCGCCTGGTTCTTGAGCTTTTGGACTCTGGAACTGACACCAGCATCTCCCCTCTCCCAGCTGGGTCCCCTCCCCGCTTTGCACCACAGTTGCCTAGTTCTCAGGCCTTACTCAACTAAATTACACCGCCGGCTTTCCAGGTTCCGCAGCTTGCAGAGAACAGATGTGGGATTTCTCAGCCTCCATAACCTTTTGAGGCAGTATCTATAATGGAATACCTAAGCCAGAATTTCTGTCTCAACCTGTTTCCCTTGTTTTCCTTTACCCAAGCTAAACATTCTCAGCTTCTTTAAGCCATCACTGGTTGATTGGGTGGTTGTTGTAGTCACCCCGAGAGTACCAGCACCCAATGTAAAGACGGAAACGGAAGGCCTAGGCTCCCTGCCTTGATCGTCAGAGATTCAGTGGAATAAAAACAGTGAACGGGTCCCGGCAGGGGTTGCCCTGACCTAGTTAATTACAACCAACAGACAATCCTTCCCAGGAATTGGAGGGGTATCACCATGGCATTCCTTCCTACCTAAACAAGGAATCCCAGAGTTTAGGCACAGATTTTAAGTGTCCTGTTCAATAGCAGTACAGCATGTTTTTAGAGGGCTTTCTAGCTTTCAAAGTGCATTCTAACCCTGCCCCTCATAAGAGGAGGAGGTCAGCAGGAGTTATTATTATAATTAACAGTATATAGATGAGAAAAATTGGGTTCAAGGAACAACACATTCTTAGAGCTGTTGAGGAGTAGAATGAAACCCTCCACCCAGGATTTCTTCTCGTGCTCAGTCCTGACAACACTTTGCTGTCTCTTTGTCACAGGAGTGTAACAATATGCAGGTGGTTGTGGAACATGATTTGATGGGCACCCAGAAGGCCCATAGCTGCAATACCACCTTCATGAGCCTCAAACTCCAAAATGGGGATTTATACTTGTGGGGGTTTAAAAGCATGTAACTTTTTAAAAATAAGTTATAAAACTTAAACAACAAGAAACTTTAACCTTGCACCGGAGTATCTTTTAGCAGGGACACAATTAATAGCAGATGTTAAAGGATACCAAAGACAAATATCCAATATTTTATTCTGTGTCCTGGTACCAGTTTTTGATGAGTCTTAGTTCTGGGTTTTTTTGCTTGTTTGTTTTATTTTGTTTTGTTTTGTTTTGCATTTGACTGTTAACAACCACTTTCATTTCTTCAACTCTCACATGATGTCCTAGATTTTTTTTAAAGATCTATTTTAGTTTGCCTTGTGATAGTAATAACAATGAAACTACATTTATCTTCAAAATAATTTCCACCAAATTATGGACTTCTGCAGTAATTTTTTTTAAGTGAATCTTGTTGACATGATTAAGGGAAAAAGAGAGGTTAGCAGTATTCTCAGAATTTCAAATTATTCTAGAGCACCATCCAAGGAGGGAGTTTAAAGATATCCATGGCTTTGTGTAAAAAATGTACTAAGTTTTAGGTATTTTTCTTTTCATCTCTACTAGGTTTGAGTACTTTGTAAATAAACCTAGATGTAAACAATTGATGATCAAGCTCTAAATGTTGAGAAGTTTTTCTTAATTATATTTTATTGATTATGCTACTACAGTTGTCCTGATTTTTCCCCCTTTGTCACCCCACCAAGCACCTCTACTCCCTCAGGCAATCTCCCCAACAAATTTCATGTCCATGGGTCATGCGTATAAGTTCTTTGGTTATTCCACTTCCTGTACTGTACTTTCCATCCCCATGGATATTCTGTAACTACCTATTTTTAATTCTTAATCCCCGTGCCTCTTCACCCACTCCCCCACACCTTCACCCATCTGGCGACCATCAAAACTCTCTCTGTATCCATGATTCTATCTCTGTTCTTCCTGTTTGCTTAGTTTGTTTTTTAGACTTAGTTGTTGATAGATTTGTATTTTTTGCCATTTTATTATCCATAGTTTTGATCTTCTTTTTCTTAAATAAGGCAGTCCCATTAACATTTCATATAATAACGGCTTTGTGGTAATGGACTCCTTCAATTTTTTCTTGTCTGGGAACCTCTTTATCTGCCCTTCGATTCTAACTGATAGCATTGCTGGGTAGAGCAATCTTGGTTGTAGGTTTCTGCTTTTCATGACTTTGAATATTTCTTGCCAATCCCTTCTAGCCTGCAAACTTTCTTTTGAGAAATCAGCTGAGAGTCTTAAGGGAACTCCCCTGTAGGCAACTAACTTCTTTTCCCTTGATGCTTTTAAGATTCTCTCTTTATCTCTAACCATTGGCATTTTAATTATGATGTGTCTTGGAGTGGGTCCTTTTGCATACATCTTGTTTGGGACTCTTTGTGCATCCTGGATTTGCATGTCTATTTCCTTCACCAAATTAGGGAATTTTGATTTCTTTATTTATTCAAATAGATTTCCAATTTTTTGCTCTTTCTCTTCTCCTTTGATGCAAATGTTGGACTTCTTGGTATTGTCCCAGAGGCTGCTTCTACTATCCTTTTTTTTTTTATTATTCTTTTTTCTTCTTGTTATTCTGATTGGTTGTTTTTTGCTTTCTTATGTTCCAAATCATAGATTTGATTATTGGCTTGATCCACTCTACTGTTGTTTCCCTGTAAATTGTTTTTTATTTCAATTAGTGAATCCTTCGTTTTTGATAGGATCTTTTTTATGCTGTTGATGTCCTCACTAAATTCCTTGAGAATCCTTATAAACAGTGTCCTGAACTCTGCATCTGACAGGTTGCTTATCTTCATTTTGTTTAGCTCTTTTTCTGGAGTTTTGATCTGCTGTTTCATTTAGGCCATGTTTCTGTGTCTCTTTATTTTGACAGCCTCCCTGTATTTATTTCTATATATTAGGTAGAGCTGCTGTGACTCCGTGTCTTGGTAGCATGGCTTAATGTAGTAGGTGTCCTATAGGGTCCAAAGGAACAGCCCACACTATCACCCAACTGGGTATTCAAGGTATACCCTTCATGTGGGCTGAGTACAACCTCCTCTTATAGTTGAGCCTTGGTTGCTATTAGCAGATTAATGGGAGGGAATTACCGAGGCCAGTCAGTGCAAGGATTGGTTGTGACCACTGACCACCAACCTCCACCCTCTGGGGAAGATCAGCTGTGCAGGGACAGAGGTGGTGCTCCAATGTGGTCTGTAGCTGTTCGCTGGGTATGCTGGACCTGGGGTTTCCTGGGTGGTACAGGCCAAGGGCATCTCCCCTGATGTTTTTCCTGGGGCCACCCTGCCTGAACTATACATCAGTCTGAAGATGGTTGCTACTCATTTTGGGTTTGGAGATTCCCGGGAGAAGCCAAGCTGTAAATCTAGGCTGGCTGTTGCTAATGCCAGGCCTGGGGCTCCCTGAGACCAGTTGTTGCTTGTTTAATAGGAATTAGGAAGTTGTGAAGCATGTGCCAAGACCAGCCATTCATATGGAAAAGCACCTTGGGTCGGCCCATAAGTTGGGTGGAGCAGAGTCTCCGGGGATCTCCAAGGCAGGTCAAACAGAGTTGGTGAGGTAATGGAGTCTCAGATATGGCACCAGCTTGATGGCTCTGTTGGGGGAGAGTTTAGAAAAGGGACAAGTGTCTGCTTACCTTGATGCCAGACACTTCAGTTTGCCTCTGTATACCTCTGGTGCCTTTCAAGCAGCTACCCCACTGCTGGAACTCAGAGGGAGTATGTTTGGGTATGAGTTGGTGAGTCTATGTGTGGGTTCTTTAAGAGGAACTGCTTGGGGCTTCAGAAGTTTCTTCCACTGACTTAATCCCTGCTGGTTTTTGTAGCCAGAAGTTGTAGGGACTTACCTTCCTGGCACTGGAACTCTGGGTTGGAGGGCCTGGTGTGAGACTGGGACTCCTCACTCCTGGGATATCCCTCCTGAATTTTTAATCACCACACATGGATGAAGGACTAGCCCATTCCACATCTGTGCCCCTCCTACCAGTCTGAATGGATGTGGTTTCTTTAATTCCGTAGCTGTCAGACTTCCATTCAACTTGATTTCTGATGGCTTTGAGTGATGGTTGTTCTACATTTTAGTTGTAATTTTGATGTGGTTGTCTGAGGAGGCGAGCCATGTCTGCCTATGCTGCCATCTTGACCAGAAGTCCTGGGATGGTTTTGACTTGATGCTTAAATAAATCTTTTCACTGGTTGGTTTCTAAATGATCTACTTCAATTCTTACTCAGTTAGCCACTTACCAGAGTTACCAGAAAGCCTTTAGATTAGTTTAACAGGCAATCATTACAAAAGCCATGGTCTTTAAAAATTCAGTGTGTTATTGAAATAGTAAACATTTGTGTTTCTTCTTTCTTTTCTTTTTCTACTATGAAATGTTCCACCAGAGCAGTGAGTTTTAAAATTTGTATAATTTTTATGTAGAAATTTTAAAATTAGCTGAAAATATTAAATATAGGCACTCAATTTGTATGATGTAAGTGATAATGTTGAAATAATTCTTTGGGTGTGTTCTTTATCTGCAAAATACCATGTTCAATATTGTGTTTTCAGAAAAATTCCAAATAATTTAGGAGTAATACCTGAGAAAGTATAGTACTTAAAAATGCATAAATCAGTATCCTGGAATAATTTAGAGGTTGTTTACTCTATAGATGCTTAAATTTCTACTAAAATTGCCATAGTAGTAGCAGAACGTCTGCTTCACTTATTGTCTAAAAGAATACTAAAGTAGAATGGAATCCCTGCAGAATGGAAGTGGAACTTGCTAATATGCACTTTTATTTCCCATAAGTGACAACACTGCTAGCAATTAGGAACAACAAACAGCCAACAGAAGAAAAAAAAAAGGCAAAGCAGAATGTTTGTTGTTTTGAGTGGTTCATCAGGGAATGCTTTTGTGTCAGGGGAATAAACACTGTCACCCAGGCAGGGACGCTTCATTGCTCCAAAGTGTCCCAGTGACACCGAATAAAGTTATTAAAACACTTCTTATCCCTTAGTCTTCACTGCAACAGATGAAGTGACAAAGGTGTGTTTCAGCGCATGCCACATGAGATATTGGTAAACCGATGTTATTCGGAGTCAATGGTTTTATTAGGATTCGGGATTCATCTCAAAAGGAACCGTCTCTCTATGAAGAATATGAAAGTATTACCCTTATATTATGTGCCTTCAGTAGGAGGTTTCCCTGTTGGGTTGGTTTTGTAACAGAGAAGCTTGAAGCTATTTATTTTTCAGGTCCTTCTCTATGGAGTTCAGAATTGTTTTACTATTCATGGCCATATTTATTTGACATAGCAGTACTTCTCTAGGGTTTGGTGGGATAATATTCAAAATTTAGTAAATCATTAGTGAGTCATTAAAAGGTTTCCGATGGTCATTGTAATGATCCCTAAATTTAGTCATCACACAACCTAGGTCTTCAGTGGAGAGCAATGCCCGACAGTACAAAACCTCACTTAAAACTTCTAATCTGAGCTGTGTGCGGTACAGATTATTTCTACTCACACAAGTTTAACAGAAGGCATTACTTCCGAACTTCAAAATTAAATGTCATGACTGGCCGCCTTGGCTGCCTGGGAACTGTCATTTCTCACTGAGTGAGATTTAAAGATCTGAGACATTCAGTGAGACCAAAGCTCCTCAATATAGTTACGTTCGACCTCGCATTCTGGCTCCTACTTACCGCTGTCCATGTGGTGGTAAGTCCTGCCACTACGGGGGGTGGGGGCGGGGAGTAACTAGCATAACTAGCCCAACTGATACGCAACAGACCAAGGATTTTCTTGGCCTCTCCCCCCATCCGTTCTTAATTCTCAAACCTTTATTACCAATGAGGCATTTCTCGCTGCCATTTCGATGATATGAGAACAAAAAGAATACTCAGTATTCTAAAGTTTTTTCTATCCAGAAAACCATCTACTGGCCCTTTTCCCTATATGTATGTAAAATAAAAAACCGCAGCTTGAAATTGTGACCACTTTCAGCTCTGATAGCCAAGCCATGAATCGCACCAAACAGAGTTAAAAGACAGAGTGAAAATGTAAACCAAAAATGACTGTAAATTTAGGATTGAAGGTGTTAATGTAGGGTAATAAAAGAGCAACGGACGGATTAAAGGTAGAAGGACCAGGACCCAGATGGGAAGCACAAGGAGCAAATACTCTGACCTCAACCTCCTGAAATGCCTCACCTCAATCATTTGCTTTTTGGAAAGTTGACAAGTAACACATATCAAAGGCCAGAGATGGAACTGTAGCTTTAATTTATGTATGTTTTCCAAGTACATTGTGTTTAAAGTACTATAAGGAACCGAAACCTGCTGGGAGAATTGCAAGGCTGCAAAGCCATTAGCATCTACCATTGAAAGCTGTTAAAAGGCTGTGTGCCAGTCACAGCTGAGAGAGCTGCTGATACATGGCAGAGGGGCCAAAGCCAGCTGACACCCCTGGGAGCCCAGGAGACTAGAGGGCTGCACAGCACACAGCCACTGCCTCCAAGACTCTGTGTTTCCAAGGACAGTTTGTTCTAGACTTCATTCCCAGGCCCAATTACTGTCAAAGCCATTGGTAGCAATTAACACCTAGTAGGCACACAAAAATACCCTTGATTACATATAGATCAGTTAAAATAATAAATTGCACACATCCAAGTGAAGTTAACAACTGAGCAGCAAGAGCCAGCAATTGGATTTTGAGAAGAGACCGGTGTGAAATACTGAGCACTCCTGTGCCTTGCAGGGCACTAGCTCACTAAGAGCTATGGTGGAACAGAATGACAGAAGTTGGACAATGATAGAGAAAATAAGCTACTTCAGACATATATTTTACATTGATGGATAAACTAAAGAAAGTACCTTTAAAACTGTAATAAGCTCTCAATTAACAGTTTGTGGCAATACTCCTTACCACTGATATTTGAAAAAAACGTATAATAAGGGATGCTTCAAGTGAATGAAAAGAAGGAGCTAAGGATCGAGTATAAAGTAGTATTACCCTGTTTGTTTCTTGATATATAGATTTAGACTAAATAGTAAGATGGACTAGATAAGCCTTAGAATCAAAACCGTGGGTACCTATTTTAGCTTTTGCCACTCTCACTTTGCCTTGCTTCATTTAGGCTGGTGGGGGCTCTTGGGAAGATTGAAAGGATACCTCAAGAACTTTTAATTTAGCACTTGATCAGTGCCTGGTTTTCTCTTCCTTAATTATAACACTGCAAATTGCTTAAGATAACCAGCTCAGGGCTTTGTCAATTAAAAAAAAAAAAAAGGCCTATGGCCATGATGTATTTCATTATCATTAGAACAGAGGGAAATAATAGCTTTCCGAGCCTAGAGGCCCACATTGCAATGTGGTTTTCTAGAATATGGCAAAATAATGGGAACATTTTGAAAAGAGTATGATGATGACAAGGTGAAGTAGTTGCATGAGTGAGGGCAGGACTTCATTCATTATTCAAAAACATGGTACCCACATAAATGCCTGTAAAGTGTTTTGTTTAATTATACAATTGAAAACGTACCGTGAAAACTCTTTTATAAAAATAGGTCTCCATATCTTTCATTTACATGTGGAGGCCCTCCTGGATGGAAAAGTAATGGGAATTTTAATCAAGTTCCCACAGCACTGACTGCTTATTTTGTTAGCTTCACCCATTCTTTCACAGGAAGGCTGAGGTGGATTTATCGATTTAGCATTTCACCGTGGGGCACAAAGTGGCTACCTTTTCAAAATGGTGGACCAATACATGTTCTGACCTATGCAGGGCAGGGGGCTGGCTCTATGTGGGCTGACTCTTAAGCGTTAACTTCAGTAATTAGACACCAATTACCTGTCACTGCTGATGGTTTCCATAAATGATGGTTGAAGAGATGACCATCATGATAGCAGCCTTCATACCACTTTAAAAAGGCCATTGCCATATAGTGCTGCCTGTGAACCTCAAAGTCGCACGCCAATACATTTAGAAATAATCATGTGATGGGGTGGAAGACCTTTGTCTCTCTTCATGTCTGTGGAAACAAGAGGAATGGGTTTTAGCACAAATCATCAGGCTGAAAGCCCAAGATTTTTCTAAGCGAGGACAATGTCCTACCACTTCTCTTCAACCCAGTAACTTACTCTCTAATTACAACAAAAAAATGAACATAGCTACAACTCCAAAAATATAATGAGGTTTTTCTTTTTATTCTGTAGCTGAAAAGCTTGTCTGTTATAGTGACTCTCGAGCTTTGGTAAGAACTGAGGAGTAGATTGGAGATAAACTGTACTGATTTTTGTTAAGTTTTGAGGAAGGAGACATGAAAAAAATACAATTTATTCAACCTTAGAGTTCTTCTTTGAAGAACTAATAAATTGGTAGTTTCTTTCAAAAAGCAGACCACAATTCCTAGGAATGTCATATGCAATACAATAACTGTCATATAGAAATAGTATAAACAGTAAACTTCTAATTGAAGTACATTTTTATACTGGTTAATAAGAATTGGAGGTATAAGAATTGCCAATTATGTTTCTGGAGATTTTATGACATTTTTTAGATATTCTACTTTACCCCGAGGTTTCTAAAGAATAAAAAAATGCAATTTTTCTATCACCTCAAAAATAATTAGAAACAGCTGAACAATTTTATTCTTTATTTCTAGTGGCATCAAAGGAACTGATTTCAAAAAGATGACTTTAATTATAGTTTTCTTTCTTCCCAGCATACACGAGGTCTGCATATCCCCATTCTCTTGAAATTAGGTGTGGACATTTGCCTTGGCATATAAAGAACAAATAAAAATGAAGTATTTAACAGCCAGCGCCCAATTCTCCACATCCCCTTCCCTGTCACAGCAGTCAATAATGATCAAAGGAATAGACCCTATTAACTTACATTTCTGTGTAAAGAAAGTATGGAGCGGAGCCCATAGCTGACCCATGATGGACATAAAACACTAGTGAGACACAAACCTTGGTTGCATTACAGCATCACAAATTTGGGTTTCTCTGCTACTAATAACTGAATTTCTTTTGATTGGTATAATTACTCAGCTTCTTTGTACTAGGGCATTTATTACAAAACACAGCTTTAATGTCAAACAAATTAGGGCTGAAATCCTGGTTCTGCTGCCCTTCAGCTAGATGACATTGCTAAGAATCTCAGCTTCTCTGAACTTCCATTTGCTCACCTATGAAAGAGTGTTGTGACAGCTACTTCACAAGGTGGCATGAATTGCAATAGGGAAATATAAAGGACTGACATAGTCCCTAGCATATGATACTGAGCTGCACGATATATGGTAGCTTTTACTATAATTATCTTTTGGAGAAGACTATAGCATAAGCAATTTCAGGTTACTCATGATGACATCAGGTTCTAACTTGAGGCCAGATTTTTAGTTAATGTTTCCACTAATGAAACCCCATGCACACTATGAATGTTATAAAGCTACAGATTTAGGCCAAATTATAATAGCAACTTTTTATGAATCCATTTCAGAATCCTGAGCTTAGTAATTTTGATAAATGAGTCCTTCAAAAACTTGGCTTTACTAGTGACTGATAATGGTTTAGAGAGCTGAGATTAGAGTTGAGTAATTGTACAACAAAGTTTCTATGGCAAAGCTCAGAAGAAAGGGGCCTTAAAACATTGTTTCAAAAGCAGATTTTTTTCACTGAGAGTGCAAGTGTTTCTTGTTTATTTTTTCAATAACATGAAATCCAATGTCCAAGAATTTTATTATTGAAGGGAATAGATTAAGAGTAAAAAACAGACTGAAGAATAATGACCATTTGTAGCATAGGACATCGCTTTTGGAAGTTTGTACCCTCAGAGACCATTTAATTCTTAAAAATAATCAAATTCACAAAGGCAATAGAAATAAAATACATGAACTTATTGATATGACTGATATAGTCAAGTGCTGTAGCAACATCACTTAAACAGTTCCCAGTGTCTATAACAATTGTTTTATTGATAAATTTATAATAGTATTTGAGAACTACACAGGGAGTAAATGAACCAAGATTGTTAGGTAGTTGGACGCCTGCTATTGTCCAGTAGAGAAAAAGCATAAAACAAAGATTGGCTTTCTAGGAGCTATAATCTAATTGAGAAATCAAAATATACATCCCTTTTCTTTAAGGTTAATGTGTACAGTTCAGATGGTAATTATACTAGAATTCAGAAGAGATAAAGTGATTTATACCAGTTGTTTTCAAAATGTGGTTCAGGAACTCTTAGGGGTCACTGAGACCTTTTAAGTTCTCTAAGGGTCAAAACTTTTCATAAGAATATCAAGCTATTATTTTCCTTTTTCAGTTTCATTCTTATTGTACATGGAATTTCTAGAGCCTACATGAGGTGTGATGATAAATTTAAAAACTATATGTCCTGATAAGTTTTGAATTGCTTATACATAAAATAAAGCTAATTTGATACATACCTAATCAAATGAATAATTGTTACTGTACTGTATAACAGTTAGGAATAGAGGGTAGTTTTATTTTATACCAAGTATCTCTCTCACACACACACACACACACACACACACACATGCGTGTACCCGTGGATTGTCTGAAAAGCTACTTTGAGGTCCCTGCAAAGACTATGAAATTCATACCCTGATATTATCTGGCTGTTTCTTTCTTCCACAGGGAACAAACATACACTAATTGTTGTGGGAAGCCCTTTGTCCTCTAATTTACATCTCTTTTCTAGAGACAGTTACTTTTTATGCATTTCAAAATAAAAATTGTCTGAAGAGGGCCTGAAACAGAATATAGAAGTTGGAAATTTGGAAATGAAAGTGAACTAGAGCTCTCTTTATGAAAGAAGGCAGGGATGGGGTGAGGGCACATGTGGTGGCGGGAGCTGTTTCAACATACTGAATCTATCTGAATGCCATCTTTCTCTCTGTATCTGTGGACTCCTTCCTCTCCACAATACCAAAACAATTTCTGGCATCTTACTGTCTTTTAATGTAGGCAATGGTAATTCAGTTTTCAATATGCTCAGCCAAAAAGAAATTGTAACAACCCCCATCTGCTTAAGCTCAGACATTCAGTTCATTACTCCTCTGGCACTATATTCAAATCAACAGCCTTTGACCAACCTAAGTTTTATTTATGTTCCTTGTGTTCCACAGCCACGGATTCCCCACTTACCAATATAAACCAGGTTTTTGCTCGTGTATACGTTCTCCTCTCTTATAAGTTTAAGTTTGTAAGCAGTCACAGACAACATGGTGGCTACGACTCTAGTGATAGGCATGGCTGGTGATAATGAAAGTGGTGGAGGAGGAACATAGAGAATTGCCTTCCCTCTGAAAGTAACTATCTCACTCAAGGCGGCACCATAATGGAAAGGCAAGGGAGGCTCGGACGCACTGGCAAATACACTGAAGTCTTGTGTTATTTCATTTGTTAGGTGGAACTCAGGTCACATGCTTTATCCGTGTACAAAGGAAGCTGGAAAATAGAATTCTGGGGTTTTGAATTAAAAATGTATTTCTCCAAATATGACCGTTGGGTGGCAATTACAAATATGATGAAGATTCTTAAAGATCTGTTTGATCTCTTCAGTATGATGAGGAATGATACATATGATGATAAAGGATAAAGCATATGGTTTTTTCCCCCTGATCAATTGGAATGTTATGGAAATCAAGACATTTGTTCTTAAACTATACAATTTAGATGTTATTTTCCTAACTTAAGGATAAGAACACTAAGATTCAGAAGGTCTAGGCAATGGTGTTTTTTGAATATCACATGAAAAGCACAAGCAACGAAAGCAAAAATCAATAAGTGGGACAATATCAAACTCAAAAGCTTCTGCATTAGCAAAAGAAACAATCAACAATAACATAAAAGCGACTGACAGCATGGGGGAAATATTTGCAAACCACATATCAAACAAGGGTTTAATATCCGAAATATAAAGGGAGTTCATACAACTCAATAACAACAACAACAACAAAAAACCCTTAACAATTCAATTTAAAAATATGGGCAGACAATCCGAACAGACATTTTTTCAAAGAAGACATAGATTGGCAAATGGGTACATGTAAAGGAACTCAACATCTCTAAATATTAGGGAAGTGCATATCAAGCCCACACGAGCCTTCACCTCATACTTGTCAGAATGGTTGCCACCCAGAAGACAGGAGATAGTAAGTGTTGGTGATGACTCAGAGAGAAAGGAACGCTTCTGGTGGGAATGGAAATTGGTTCAGCCACTATGGAAAACTATATGGAGGTTCCTCAAAAAATTAAGAATAGATATACCATGTGATCCAGAAACTACACTTCTGGGTATTTACCCAAAGGAAATGAAAATAAGACATTAAGAATACATTTGCACTCTCATGTTCATTGCAGCATTATACAATAGCCAAGATATTGAAATAGCATAAGTGTCTGTCAATAGATAAATGACTAAAGAAGATAGCATCTCACACACACACACACACACACACACACACACACACAGGACTATTAATTAGCTATGAGGAAGAAGAAAAATTCTGCCATTTTTCACAACATGGATGGACCTTGAAGGCCTTATGATAATGAGATAACGCAGAGAAAAGCAAATGTGGTATGATATCAATTATAGTAGTATCTAAAAAAGCCAAATTCATTGAAACAGAGAATAGAATGATGGTTAATAAAATCTGGGAGTTGGAGGAATGGAGGGATATGGATCATAAAAACTTGCAGTTAGAAGATAAATAAGTTATTGATATCTAAGGCATAGCAAAGTGATTATAGTCAACAATACTATGTTACATACTTCAAAACTGTTGAGACTACATCTTAAATGTTCTCACCACAAAAAAAGAAATGATAAGCACTGGGCATGATAGAGACGTTAGCCAGTGCTACAGTGGGGATTATATTGCAATATATAAATGCATAAAATCAACAGGTTGTATACCTTAAAGTTACACAGTATCATGTCAATTGTATCTCCACAACAACAAAAATAGTTAAACATTCACGCAGTCTAGGTAGCTTATTCAATGTCAAGTAAAGAGTAAATGTCAGAGAACTTGACTCTACCATGCGTCCTATTTTCCTCTGTGTTATATTAGGACAGAACAAAACTTAAAGTGTAAATTATATTCTTAAAGGGAAGTAAAAAATAAGGACACTATAAATGATGGGAAAGGGATCAAAAAGGGGTTCCACTAGAAAGTATAAAATATATGTCGTGGAATGCTGATGGTCTATTTCATGATGAAATCAACAGAATCTGTTCCTCGATGTGTATTTTTATGTGCATACACATGTGATTTAATGGAAATGATTGAGGAGTGGGTCTACATTGTCCATCTCACTTGGTCATTAAATGTTAAAGTGAAGCTATTTTGCAACACTTAATTATCTACTTTACTTAGCTCTAGTTGAAAATTATTCCCACAGTTGAAGTTTCAAGACATTTTTATAGTGGGTTTTAATTGCTAAGATTATTCTTTATAGGGGTCCCAGAGTTGAGACAGTAGTCTTTTGAGATACATTTAAATAAATGATTGCAGTAAATGATATAGTCATCAAGAAGGAGCATTGCTATTTTGCAAAAGCTAATTGAAGAGAAAAATACTATGACAATTGCTATTTTAAATAGATTTTTTTAAGGTAAAAAGTTGAAGAAAAATAGTGCTGAGCAAAAAACCTTACTGTTGTTATAGTCTACGTATGGTTCTCAATTCACTCCTCCTCTCTGTATCCATACCCTTGGCCATGTTACGGTGCAGCTCCTCCCCTAAGAAGCAGAGGATATTTTCCTGCCCTCTTGATGCTGGGCTAGTCATGTGACTTGCTTAGACAATATAATGGTAAAATTTACACCAGGATCAAAAGCTTGAAATGTGTTTGTGCAACTGAGTTTATCTTCTTGTGCTTCTGCCTTTCCCATGTAGAATACTAGGTTTCAGATTGCTCTTTGTTCAAGGAGAATGAGAAAAACATGGAGCAGACCTGGACCTAACCTACAGTCTGAAGTGTACCCCAACCAACCAAGCCTAGACCTGTTGAACTCCACCAACTGTAGATGCATGAATGAGAAATAGATGGATAGTTTTGCATGCCACTGAGTTTTGTGGTGGTTTGATATCAGTGGTAATTGCTTCATCACCTTGCTAAAGAGTGGTACCTCCATTAAAGAAAAGAAATTTCTTTATAAAATCTGGAAATGCTGCCATTGGTCTTATCAGCAAACCTAATGACTTAGGGCAGAGAGAAGTATAGTCTTTATTTTATAGGAAGAAAACAGGGACTGAGAAAAGTCCAGTGACTCTTCCAAGACTAGTCAGTGGAAGTGTCATAATTCAAAATCAACTTTTGACTCCCAATTCAGTATTCTCTTCCAGGTCCTACTAATTTTCAATATCTGTGTTAGATAATGTGCGGCAAGAACAAATTTCCGCACCAAATCAACATTTTCTGCCAGACCTACACATGCAGCAAAAATTTTAGTACAGTCTAATATACTTGGCTGCTTTAAAGAATGCTGAGGTATGCAATGTTCAGTGGTTGACATGACCATTTCAGAATTAACTCGATCAGTATAAATGAGATTATCGAATTTTCCCCATGATTCTAGCTTTACTGTTCATGTTTATTATAGGACTTGTGAGTGCATCCACGGCCTTATTTAGTAGCGGTCCTCTAGGGTCTGTTTATTACATTAAAAACATACACCAGAAAGATAATATTCTGTTCCCATGCTGCAGTAAATCTCTCATGTTGTTAATCTGTGTGAAAATATTCAGGTTTTTATTAACCTACCTGCAAGACTTCAGCCTATATTTGCTATCTGACTGGGAATAAGTCCTTGGTTCAGCTGGTATTTATATCCCAGAAAGGAGGAAGCTGCTGTTAAGAAGCAGAAAATGAAACTATTGTTCCTTTTAAAAACAGTTCTCCATAGCCACATGCACACTCAAACAAAAGCCGCTTTGCCTGTTTGATTGTATAATAAGCTCCGAAGCTTTAAGAAGAGAGCTTTTTCACTTCTGCATTGAGAACTGATGTGCATTTGTACATTGAGAGGTAAGTACATTGTGTTTTCAATGAGAAAATTACACTCATACCACTCACTGTGCACTGAAAATTAGGATAAAAATTAGAGGTAGTTTTGAAGGTATTTAAGGAAAAGTTAATATGATGCTCACTCAGGTAAATGGCTTATTTTTCTTAACTGTAATTTTTTAAAAATAAAAAATAAAAAATCCCATTTAATCTCTCTACAATCAGTTGAACATTTAAACATAAATTTTTGTAACTGGACTAAAAAATTGTCCTCTGTCAATCAAATTGTTGAGTGATATTTGTGTATTAATGTTTTGATTATGAGAAAAAAAAGAAAGTTTTGAGTTTTATAAAGCCTTATATGTAAAAGTGAGTCACTTCCTCTGATTCTTATCATTCTAACATCTCTATAAGGTAAGTTCTTGCCCAGAATGAAATACACAGGTGTTTTTAAGATCTAATATGTTGAAAAAAATATAATGAAACATTTTTGGAATTGGGAAAATTGAATATTCTATGTTAATATTTTAAGAAATATTTAAAGTAATCAGGAACATAGAAGTGTCCATCTGGAATGGTCTCTAGAGTTAACCAAATCTAATACCTCATTTTAAAATTTATTTTGTTTTTTTGAAAGCTAAACATTTTTTATTGTTTATGCTATTACAGTTATCCGAACACCTTATTTTAATCTGAAGCAGCTGTGGCAAAGTGATTCAGGCGACTTCAATGCTCCTCCAAGGGAGTACAATTCACTGTTTGACATAGTCTCTAACTAAACAGAGTATGTACTTGTGTCTATTAACTATTTTCCTGGTAGTCAGTACTAAAGGAAGTGCAAGACATAATTAATTTGACTCTACTTTCGGCTTGGATTGATGAGGATAAACATAAAAAAGGACCAGACGAGAAGGTCAAAGAGGAAACAGACCTCAAACACTATCTTTTGGACAGGCATTTCAACTTTTGCCTGTGCTTAGGCAAAGAGAAGTCCTAACTAGAAATACTTATGAATGCTCTAAATAAAAAGAAAAGCCACTCCTCAAAAGTACTGAGAAAGAAAGGCAGCAGAATGACAGCAAGGAAGGAAAGGAAGAAAGAAGGAAGGGAAGAAAGAAAGGAAAGATGAAAAATCTGTACTCGAAAAAATATATACCCTTAGGAAACAGAAGGAAAATGTAGGCAAATTAAGTTCATATCCTCCAGGAATGGAAAAGAACATGAAATAAGAATTTTAAAAAATAAAGCAAATTAAAGATGAAATTTATACCATTAAGAAATAATAATGAGTTAGTATGCTGGAAGAAAGAATTAAGACAATTTTCTTAATGAATATTAAAAAGACAAGGAGGGCAAAGCATTTGGAGAGCATAAAATGGGTATGGAAAATAGATGTCATGTTTTAACTCACACCATTTTATAGAAACTGCTATTATCAAGATGATTCATACTTTTGGAGCTATCAGTCAGTTTAAAACCTCTTCTTACTTTATTCATCTATTCACTCTCTCCATTGAAACATCTCCTTTACTTGGCTTCCAGGATACCATCCTCGCCTTTCTATTTCACTGGCCTCCGCTTCTCAGTCTCTTGCTTGTTCCCTTTCATCTCCCCAACCTCTTAAGTTCGAGGTGACTTAGGGCTCAGTGCCCGTTCTTTTACTTTTCCTTGCCTGGGCTTACCCTCCAGGTGATCCCGCCTGGCTCCCTGCCTTTACTTCCTAATTTTGTTGACTCCAAAATGTACTTCTTTAAAATACATCTTAGTCCTGTACCTCGGACTCATGTTAATCTTCCCAGTTGGACTTGCCATCTCAACATATTTAAAACCAAGCTCTTGATATCCCTCACAAGTTGATTCTGATAACAACCATGCCATCCAAGAAAAAAGCAACTCTATTCTTGCTGTTGTTCCGGTCAAAACCTTGGGATCATCCTCTATTCATTTCCTTCTCTCATATACTATATCCTATCCATCAATGAATCCTGTTGACTGTATACTGAAAATATATACAGAAGTTCACCACTCCTCACTACTGCCACTGCTACCGCCCGGGTCTAAGCCATTATTACCTTTCATCTGGGTTATGGAAATAAACTCCAAATTGCTTGTCTTCTTGACAGTTTGACAAATGCAAGTCACTTTTAAAGCACAACTCAGATCATGTTATTCTAGGTTTAAATCTCTCCAGTATATTTACATGTTATTTAGATTAAAAGCCTAAATCCTTATTAGGACCTTTGGATCACTTCATGCTCTGACCCACCATTAATTATCTCTAACTTTATTTCCTGCTACCCTCACTCTCAGTCACTCAACTCCAGCCACACTGGCATCCTCACTGGTTCTTGAATATGTCAGATATTTTCCTGCCTTGAGGTCCTAGTAATTAATTTTGCCCTTGTCTGGGATATACTGCACTTCAGTATTCACATGTCACACTCACAAACACCCAGTTCTTCATTCCCCACAGCTCCCAGAGTCTCAGCAGTTTTTTGGGGCTGAGTGACTTGGTATAACCAATGAAATGTGAATGAAAGTGATGTCACGTCTAGCCTAAACCCTGCAGGATGTCCTTGTCTTTCTCTTCTCCTGCTGTGGTAACTATGAAAATATTGTGTTAATCTAGAGAAGACATAAGATGGCAGAATTTAGAACCGAAGAAAACAGAAAATCAAGTAAAGCACAAAACACACTAGGCTTTGTAATCAGAAAGAATTTAATGCCATTGGATGCTTACAAAACCAATGCAAGTGCTAGAGGAGCAACAGACAGTTGGCTATGGCTAGCTTCTATATTTTTCACTAATACTGTGGTATTGGAAGAAAAAAGAAAGAAAGAAAATCCTGCTACTACACTAGTTAGAATTATGGGAAACTATTTCTGAATTCACAGACTCCCTGTAGTCATAGAGCAGGGTCCCTTCAGAGAAATGAATCCTCACAGTCGCAAGAGCTCACCAATCTTTGTTGTTATTTTTAGAAAATAGTTTCTGATTCCTGTCTTCCTATCAGTTATAAGAGCTCATCTCCTTGGCAAGTGTGGCAGAATTCAGATACTTAGAGACAAGAGAATCTGAGATATATAGGTCTCAAATTTTCAGCCCATCAAAAGGGGATAAAATCTCTAGAGGGATGAGGTTGCCAAAAGAAAAGGAACACAGAGTCCTACTTTGACTGCTTAGCACGCATATTCTAACTATATTACCCTTGCAAACAGAAAAATAGCTAAAACAATGTGCTACTGTCTAACATTATGCAATTAACTCTTAATAAAAATGTGCTTACTTTCTTTCAAATAGGAGACCTCGATTCCCATCCTCTTTGTGATGATTATTTCTTCGAATTTAGCTACAATCCAAATTCATAAAAATATAATTTAGAGTTAGTTTATAGATTAAACAAACAACAACTTTATTATAATGGCAGAAAGAGGTAACTACTTTGTGAAACTGAAACTGGTCAGATGGCCATACTTGACATTTTATCTTCCATCTGCTACCACATGTTTTGGTGTCCTTACCCATCCATCATTTCAGCTGGCCATGATTTGACTTAGCAGACTAGATTAAATCTTTATTTTTGAAGTACAGGACACTGGAATGGACCTGCCCACATTTAGTTGCTAGGCAGAAAATTGTTAATTCTTCAGGCCTGAGGCTGCTATCCTTCAAAAGCCCTTCTTGCAAAGTTGACTAGCTAGTGTCTGGGAACTTGGATTTTTAGAAGGGTTCCCACCATTCCATAATAAGAATGGCTTACTGTAACCACACTGTTTGTTTAAACAATGTGGTTTGTGTGGAATACCTGCTTTTCTTTTGGAAATCTAGAATTTTGCTATAGGTCTAGAATGTGCATAAATGATGAACCCTCAGTAAAAACTCTGTGCACAAAGACTCTTCTGAACTTTCCTGGTAGACACTATTTCATACCATTGTTACAGCTCATTGCTGCATTTTTTAAAAAGTTATCAAATTTGGTGTATTTTTGTATAGCCATTTTAATGTTAAACATGGAAGAAAATATGCAACATTTTAGGTATATTATGATTTATTATTTCAAGAAAGGGAAAAACACAACTAAAATGCAAAAAAAAAATTGTGCAGCATGGAGAAGGTGCTGTGACTGACCGAATATGTCAAAAGTGGTTTGCAAAGTTTCATGCTGGAGATTTCTCACTGGATGATGCTCCATGGTCGGGTAAACTAGTTGAAGTTCATAGCGATCAAATCAAGACATTAATTGAGAACAATCACAATTATACCACACAGGAGACAGCCCTCATACTCCAAATACCCAAATCAATAAAGTTATTGATGAAAATGAAAAATGTGCCTTTTATGGAAAATACTAAATGGACTTTTTGGCCAACCCAATATTAAATGGATGGTAGAGCAAGCTCAAATATTCTATATATTACCAAATAGTTGATATATTTATACTATACAAAAAATATTGTATAGTATAAAAAAGGCCCAACAAGCTTTTTGTGTTGGGAGTATAAAGTACAACCATGTCTTCCACTTGAAGGTAATGACAACATGAGCCTTGCCATTGGATCTCTAGAAACTTCCCGAGGTAGCAGCAAAGAGTTTTCATGAGACTTAATCTTCTCCACTTTCTGGCACACATCTGTCTTACATGAACACTTGGAAAGGCTGTTCATCATTTTCTAACAGTAAAATAACATCAGTATCTTAGAATACACACGTGTCCCCAATACATGGTGATAGGCAAGTTGATCGAGGTTGCTGGGTAGTAGATTAAGACAAAAAGCCAGTGATAAGACAAAGGAGGTGGGCTGCTGTCCTGCCAGATGAGAGCAAATTACATCTGCTGATCACTGTTAATCAATATAGAGAAAATAGCTTTTGCCAGATCAATAGCTGCATACCAGGGACCGGAGCCTGAGCTGATTTAGTCCAACTAAAGAAGCAATATTTGAAATAGTAGCCAAGAACTTAAATCAAGATCCCATTACACATTGTCATTCTTCAAAAACTCATTCTCCTTCTGTACTGGCCAAAAAGAATCACCATCATATATATATAAACATAGCTTTCAAGTCTTTGAAGATGGCACCAATCTATGATATTTCCAGGGATGCACTATTTTTAAAAAATATAATGTATATAACTATTATTCTCATATCATAAGTATGTATCTTAATAAATTTTTCAGAACAAAAATATCACATACCTAGCTGCCAGCTAAACACAACAGTATTAGGACCTCAGCAGCTCCCTCTGTGCTCCCTGCCAGGCACTACCAACTCCATAGGTGACTGTCATCCGTACCCCTAATAAAATGGATCAGTTTACCCTGTTTATGTAATTTACATAAAAGGAATAATATACAATATACTCTTTTATATCTTTCTTCTTTTGTTCAGTATTTATCCATACCATTGTGTGAAGTTAGATCTGTTAACAACAAATGTCTATTGTTATATAGTATTCCATATTATTCACTCAATCTACTATTACTGGGGATTTTTGGTCGATTCAAATAATATGGCTATGGGAATTCTAGCACATGTCATTTGGTGAATATCATTATACATTTGGGCTGATTACATACCTAGGAATGAAATTTCTGGCTCATACAGCATGTATACACTCAGTTCTACTAAATATTGCCAAAAATTTTTCCCCAGTGCGGTTGTACCAGTTTTCACTATCAGCATTAGTGTATGAGACTTCTAGTAGTTCCTTATCTTTGCCAACAATAATTTTCTATCATTTTCATTCATAGTTTTTCTGACATGTGTACTGTATTTCAATAAAAAGTTCACTAAAAAATTTCATTTTAAAAAATTAAGGAGAGTAAAATGTTTAGTGATATTGGGAATCTACCAACTTGTTAAAGTCAGAGAGCACAGTGGCCCCTCAAACTACTCATGTTCTAGGAAAATTTTGTCCAATCAGAACATTCTATAATCAGCAAAATTTTGTTTATAAAGGCCCAGGTACCAAATATTTTAAGCTTTGTGGGCCATAACAGTCTCTTGCAACTACACACCTCTACCACCATAGCGTGATAAGAGCTATCGACAATATGCTAATCATTGGCTGTAGCTATGTTCCAATAAAAAATTTATTTACAAAAACAGAGTGTAGGCCATAATTTGATTACCTCCATTGTGAGTTAAAGTAATAGCCGGAAAATAATTGGAGGATTTTATTGAGATTATAAGCAACAGAAACAACTGTATTTACTTGGGTATATTTTCAACATTTGGGGGTAACATCAATATTTACTTAAGTGTCTCCTATACTTTTTTATAACTATGAAATCTTGAAAAGTAACTTAATTTTCATAAGCTGAAATATGAAAAGATATGCCTAAAGAATATACCAAAACTGTCTTTTCTTCCTACTTCCCTTTTTTTTTTGTATTTTTAAGGCAATCTGTGCTTTCAAGCAATATCTAAAAGTACTTATATTTGGAAGCTGACATAGAGATTCTTCTATATATGCAAAATTATCATATATATATATATATGCTAATATGTTTTTGATGGAGTTGGTGTTTTCCACTTAGATCCAAGTTATAGAGCTAGAAAATTACTAAAGCTTCATCAGGATCAAGGATTTAGTAAGTTAATATTAATGTTATGGTTGTGAAAACAATGTTCTGATATGAGTGAAAGCCAAGCTACATAAAAAAATAATAATAAGGTAGAAAAGAAATTAAATAAATTCTGAAGAAGGAGTATTTTTTCTTCTGACACTGTCAATAATGAAATCAATCACAAATAAAGTAATTTGAGAGAATCATTGAGGCCAAAATAAATGTGTGTTCTAACGATGTTTCATACCACTCATCACCCTTCCGCATGGCTGAGTGCTTAATGGAGCTCTCTGATGCCCAAATTAAATGTTTTAATATGTAATGTGATGTGATTCTCAAGCAGAAAAAAAATTAGGTTAATTACCACTGTTGTAGCATTTAGCTGAAATAAAATACTTCGTATTCTCCTATGAAGCAATGAAGAGTTCATGCATAATAAGAGTCAGAAGAGACATAATACAGGCACAATAATCTAGACAACTGTTACAGAAAGAAGCTAGGAAAAATGAGCAATGTGAATATAACATGAAGAAAACATATATAAAGTCACGCAAAAAATTATAATAAATTTCATTCCATTGCTTCCACTAATCTCACTTGTTCTTACCTATTATCTGTGTCAAATTTTAATTTCTCCCAGGCTATCTTTAAAATGATGTAAAGTTTTTTAAATAAATGCTTTGACTATAGTACTGGCCTGAAATACATATGCATTCTCATCATTGAAGAGGAATACCAATGAGAGCTGTTGATTTTACCCAAAACTCCCACTAGTTGATTTTTTTAATGCTGATATCCAGTTTCTGAAGGACACTGGTAATTGGATGTGAAGGGTAATTATTTTCTGTTATATATTTTCATCCATTTATTGGCTTCTTTCTACCATCATTAGTTTAAAATGAAAATACAGATGCTCCCAAGACATATAAAAACATTTACCGTTGAGGATATATAGATCCCAGAAAAAGTAGTTACTCTCAAAAGAATAGAAATGATGGAAACTGGCAGAATATATTTTTACTGTTTCGTTCAAAGCCTACGTAGCAGGTTGTACCCAGAGGCAGGGAAAGCCTCCTTGGAGCAATGGGTACAATCTGAGAAGCATGGAAAGGCCAAGAGTATTTCTCTCACAGGGCTTACTTTCATACTTATCTACTCATTCCTTCCAATAAAATGTTTCCAAGACAACTAACATTGGAGAATCATCATAAATCAGAATTATAACAGACATTAAACGTCATCTAATTAATTCAGTAATCCCTTCAAAAACACTGAAAATTGATGAGATAAAGATAATCTTGAATTTTATCAAGATTAATTTCTTGAAGTTAAGCTTTCCAATAATGTATATGTAAACTGTACATTTTAATGAAAACTTTTAAAGCTAAAATTTCCTCTTCTAATGTGCACTCACTGATAATTACAACTTGTAATTATTGACTCTTTACTATGTGTCACACACTGTGCCTAACACTTCACCTGTATTTTTTATTTTATTTCTTCCAATTAATTAATGAAGTTGTAGAAATGAAATGTTGGAGAGTTAAATGATTTGCTCCAATTTCATACAACAATGGCCTGTCATAGCCAAGATTTGACCCCAAGTTTGCTTGATATCAAAACTTTGAGCATTACTTAACATGCTGCGCATTTTCCTGGCCTACATAAAAACCTTTTAAGTATATGAAGTCAATTAAGGGACCTTTTGTGATTCTCAATCAAATTAAATATCTCCAGTTTTGTTTTTCTTAATCATTTACCTGGTTTTCATAACATCTTTTTTCCATGTGTGGAAAGTCTCTAAATGCAGAAACCATAACTCAATACATAATCCAGATGTGTTCTAATTGATTAAGCACAGAGAAAGTCATGCCTTCCCTTCTGGTCACTTCATTTCTAACTAAATGACACAGCAGTAGTCTTACTACTTTAGAACAGGGGTGTCCAACCCCTGGCCCAGGATTGCTATAAATGTGGCCCAACACAAAATCATAAATTTACTTAAAACATTATGAGATTTTTTGGGATTATGTGTCACAGTGTCACATAAAATAAACATATGCATGCTCTCACTCTTGGTATGCATGTGTGGCTTCCCGTGTGTTACCTTCCAAGCGCAGACAGTAGAATCGACACCATCAGATGTTACATGTGACTTAGCGAGGCAGCGATTATCAATAATATTTCAACCTACTACTTCAACGTGAGGCATTCAATGTTACTTAGGAGTCAGGGAAGCATTCTTATTTGACTATAAAAGGTACTTCCGCACCTCAGAGGCGCCTCACACATCTCCAGCCAGGCCTTACAATCGGCCGCCCCCACTTCCCGCATCAGCAGCCGGTGATGCAGCGAAAGGGTCCAAGCCCTGCGTTCTATTTTCCTGTCAGTTAGTTTCCATAACAAAAGTAAATAAAGTCCCTTCTATATTATTATTATTTTAATCCCAGCATGGCTTCTACAATGTCTCAAAAGAAAAAGGAATCCCAGAAAAGAAAAATTACAGATGAAGGAAGATTGTTCAGTGAAAAGTGGAGAGATGACTACTTTTTTGTCAAGGCAAATAGTAAGGCACTCTGCTTAATTTGTAGGAAATTTGTGCAAGTTTTCAAAGACGATAATTTGAAAAAGCATTATATTTAAAAGCATGCTGCAAATTCAATGTGTATGAAGGATTGTGTCATAAGGACAAAATAGCAGAACTGAAAAAATTCTGTGTTCTGAATAAACATTTTTTTCTAAAAGTTACAAGTTGGGAAGATTCCATTATGAAAGCTAGTTATGTAGTAGCATATATAATAGCAAAAAAATCAAAACTATTTACTGATGGTGAGTTTATTAAGCAATATAGAGAAGGCATGGCAGATATAATTTGCCCTGAAAAAAGGGGGATATTTCTAAAATCAGTTTGTCTCACCAGGCTATAGCCAGGTGAATTGAAGTAACTGGAAAATCTATTGAAAGTTTGGAGAGTAAAGCTGCTAATTTTAAATTTTATTCTTTGGTGACAGATGATAGCACTGATGCTACAGGTACGGATCAACTTGCCATTTTTATTAGGGGTAGTGACGACGAGTATAATGTCACAGAAGAAATGGCTTCTTTAGTGCCATTAAGACACAAAGAAATCAAGAGATTTACATGAAGCAGTAAAAAATGTTAAAGCAATTTTCTTTGTCCATTGTCAACGTATCTGGTGTAGTTACTGAGGGTGCCCCACGATGGTAGGCAAAAGAGGGGGACTTGTAAAATTAACAGAAGATGATGCAAGTGCCACCCAGAACTCACATCTGATGAAGTATTGTTGCATAGTACATCAATAAAATTCATGCACAAAAGCTTTAAAACTGGATAACGTCATGCTAACCATCATCAAGACTGTGAATTTCATAAGAGCCAAGGGATTAAATCATCGCCAATTCCAGGAATTCCTTAAAAGTATTGATGCTGATTATGGTGACATCATTTACTTTTCAGAAGTAAGATGGCTAAGTCAAGGCCAAATGTTGAAAAGATTTTATGCTTTGAGAGAGGTTATCAAGTTGTTTATGGTATCAAAAAATAAGTTTGAGCCAGAATTTGACAATAAACCTGGCTTACAGATTTAACAATTTTAGTGGATTTCACTACTCATTTAAATGAGCTAAACATGCATCTTCAAGGTGAAAACCAACTTATCAATACGATGTTTCAAACCATAACGGCATTCCGAATGAAACTGAAATTATGGCAAGCTCAATAAGGCAAACAATTTTATGCACTTTGACATGTTGGCTAAACCCAGTCCTGGAACATCAAAAAAATATGCAGCCTTGCTTTTCGATTTCTTATAAGAATTTGAAAACAGATTTTGAGATTTCCAGGAAAATAATCAATATTTTGCTATATTTGCAATTCCATTTTCAGTCAACATAAATACGTTACCTGCCAATTTTCAAAAGGAATGCATAGAGCTACGATCAGACATTCAAGTTAAAGAAAAATTTGACATGTCTCTTTACTGGACTTTTATAGGTCCTATCTTCCCAGAGACAAATATCCCTTGCTTCACAATCACAGCGATAACTAGCCTATTCATGCTATCACTATTTGGCAGCACTTACATTTGTGAGCAACTATTTTCAAGAATGAAACCCATTAAGATTAAAATTAGAACCAAAATATCTGATGAGCACCTTGAGAACTCACTGAGAATTGCAATTACTTCTATCAAATCAGATATTGATACACTGGTTTCTCAAATACAATGTCAAACATCCCACTAGTTTTATGTTGCCCTCTTTCCTTTTACTTTTATAATAAAAAATATTTTAAAAATCAATGACTTTTTACTTAGATATGTAATATTTTCTATATTAGTGATCACAAACTTGGGACCTGCTGGATGATTTTAAAAGAGTATTGAAAGGGTCACTGCATAATTAGTGTTATTATGTGAGGATTTTTTTCCTTATCTGTGGTGGCAGATACCATGAAAATTATGCATAGATCTTTTTTTGCTCATCAGTTTTTGTTAATGTTTGTGTATTTAATGTATGGGTCAAGACAATTCTCCTTCCTCCAGTGTGCCCAGAGATGTCAAAATGTTGGACGCCCCTGCTTTAGAACATTTAAGCCATGTAGCATTTTTTGTACTGCGTGGTATGTGTGTGTGTGTGTGTGTAAGAACCAAGAGTGGGACTTAACTATTTTCCAATTACATTTTATATTGTTACACATATCAAGTAATTTTGACCAACTAAATATTTCAAGATAGCAACTCAGCCATTTGTAACATGTGTTATACTATCTAGTCAACTGCAAATTTCATGAGAAAGTCACTTGGGGTTTCACACAATCATTGATGAAAATGTTGAATATAAGTTTCCAAGGAGTTGCATTATCAGTTTGTTTTATACTTATTTATGTGAGAAAAGGTGTTTTGACTGTTTTTTGAGGATAGATAAGTGTACATAGTTTGCCTTGATGATAGCATATGAATGTGGATAAGTCAAATAAACAGTTGGAATCTGAGCTGGAGTTCAAGAGGGAAGAAGACCTTTGTAAGATATTAATTCAGGAATTCATAAAAAGGTAATGGCTATAACAAAATGGTCAAGGGAGTGAGTACAAAATAAGAGGTAGAGGTTACCAGGAAGTTATAGAAATCTGGGTTATCAGAAGTAACAAGAGATTTGAAGAAAAAATATTGGAGATTCAAAGAAGGGAATGTTAATGTTTCCCACTGTTAAAAATTCACAAATATTACAGAAAAGTGAAATAGGTAGAAATAAAGAGTTTATGGGATAGCAACAGGCAAGACACCAAACATACACTCTGATGATCTTAACATAATTCCCCAAAGAGAAATAGCATATAGTGTATACTAGTGTATATGTTGTGACATTAAGCATTCGGGGTGATGCTTAGTTGCTAAGGCAAACAAGTTTGGTGCCTAGGAGAAACACCTTGAAGAATGTGTCAAGTGTTACCTCCTGAAAGTGAGGTTTGAGTGATAATAACTTGTGTGCATGTCCATAAGAACTGCATACTTTGTAGAATGTTAAGCCCAGACCTTTTTTCTTGTGATGGAAAACTTGACCCCATAACTTTGGTGTGTGTATCTTCAACAGGTGAAATTTAGGAATGAAGCTCAAATCCCAGCATGCAGGCACTAGATTTCCCAGTGGGGAAGATTATCCTAGCTGTTATAAAGAGCATTTTTAGTTGAAGTTAAAAACAGAAAACATGTTACAAAGTGTCCCAGAGCTGGTGATGGAAGAACAGAGTGAGGAAACAGAGAGGGTGGACGCAGATCACTCCGAGAGGGTCACTGAAGGGAGATGGAGCATGGTGTGACAGCATGATGAGGAATATTTGGTTGCCATTGTTTTTTATTTTGATTTTGTCTTTTTTAACGATGAGGAGTAAAGAGATGAAAATACCCATAGCCTCAAGGGATGTAGTTGGTACTCAAGAGGAGAGAGGTAATAATAGGTAGATTAAAATTCAAGAGAAGATAATACAAATGGCAATAAGAAACCTGCAGAGAAGTGGTAGAAATATTTTCGTTTCCCAGGTAGCTCTAAGACTAACATCACTAAGACATAATCTAAGGTCACAATGAGGCCTTTTCAGCACAGAATCCAGAGTCTACTTGATTTATTCAAACCCCTGAAAGGTATCATTTGTCAAGGAAATTTTTACCAGTGTATGCCAGGTGTAATTCCTGTAGGACAGAGGCTTTGTCCTTATTTCCCATTTACAAAGTCTCTCTACTCATATCAGACAGTTTAGACCATGTCTTTTGACTTAAGCAAGGACCTACTACAGTGCATATGTCCTTATGGAACTTGGTGAACTTGAGCATTTTTGTTGGATAACCTGTCTGTATAACCTTGTCTTCTCAAGGTCAAAGACAGGGTTCCAACCAAAGGCCTTGAAGATAGAAAAGAAAAAAAATTACGTAGCTTCACTGAAGGTTATTCCTGGCAATCTAATACAAAATGTATCTGGGTTTTATGTACAGTGCACAAATAATCATTGTTTTAGTGGTGTGGATTCACGTAAAAGTAACAAAATGGTCATGGTTATCCTCACATAGAATGGGCAAAGGTTATAGGGTCTTGAGTGAGAGGTAGGGGTTGGTCTGGGAACATACTGAATGTGGGCCACATGGGAGAGAGGTTGGAAAAAAATCCCATAAAAACAATTATAATTTTCACACTCACTTTTACTGATCCTGAAAACAGCAGACTGAAAATGCATTTATTCAAGTTTAAATCAGAGATGACCAAGTTCAAGACAGCCTTCTGGGCATTCTGTAATTATTTTAAGGTGAAAATATGTTTGTGCAAGTTTATATAAGGGGAATTCATTAATTCTGCATTCTTAACACTTACACATTGAGCATATTTTCTCTTTTTTCTTTAACTTTTTCCTTTATTTTTATTGTTGACACTATTACAAATATCCCCATTTCCTCCCCTTTGCCTGCCTCCACTCCCCTCCCCTCTGGCCATCCCACACTGTTGTCTGTGTCTAAGAGTTGTGGATGTATGTTCTTTTATACAAATTCTAATATGATCCATATATACAAACACACAGTTTTTCATATGGAAAATAATACAATAATTAATAAATAATCCAAGAATAAACTCTGTTTCATGTACTTACAACTGTAAACCTACTTTTGCCCCATTCTCTGTATGTATGTATATATATATAAAATATATATGCATATATATGCACTGATATCTGCTGTTTTTTGGTCCTCTTTTAAAAAATTCTAATCAGTTTTTTTTTTTCCATGTAGGGGGTGAAAAGACATTTTTGTTTTAAATTTCCTTTGGGGTACTAGAAATAGGCACATTTTTCCCTGTCTCTCTGTGGAACAAGAGATAAAACAGCTATTATCTTCCCACAATTCTACTCTTCATTGGTCTGATGACATGACACACTATTTGCCCTCTGCACTCCACAGTGTACTCCACTCATTTACTCATTTTATTTTTAAACTTTTCTTTTCCCTTATCTTTTTTCTATATTGATTTGTTATTCATCCATCCATTCATTCAACAAATAATTATTTAGTGCCTTCTTAATAAAAGATGAAACATTGTCTGTACCTTATTGTTGAGGGATGAAGGTAGAAAGACAGGTGATAAATATCGAAACAGTAAAACCCAGAGCTAAAAATATATTCTACATAAGAGATAAGCTATGTTATAGAGCTCAGGATAATGAAGGATTGTATTGGAGCAGAATCGTTCTTGTAGATATGGGAACGTATCAAGGAAAATTTAATCAAGATTCATTTAAAAGCCTGAATTTGAACAGACAGTGAAGAATGAAGTGTGCAGTGGGGATGTGGTGGTACTGGGGCAAAATGCATGGGAGAGACTTTGCCACATCATATCCCAAATCCAAAGGCAGCACATAGTAATCTGCAGAATTAAATTGATCAGTTGAGGTCTGGAATACTGATAAAAAAAAAAAAAAGGTGATACTCTTAGCAATTTTCTAAAAGACAGAAAAGAAGGTTTATGAAAAGGAAGATCTTGAATTTGGGTTTGAACATGTTATATTCAGTTGTAAGAAGGATAAATAGGTAAGGACAATCTCAGAACAGGACTGGAATTGGACAGATTTATCAAAACTGAAGATACAAAATGAATGACATGTATATTGCATAACATACACATTTAGGATAGATTGAGTTTATCTTCTCATTTTCCAAATAAAGAAACCAAAGCAAAGAGATTTGCTGTGATATATTGAGTGGGTCAGTGATACAGATAGAAAAACAAACAAACAAAAAACTCCACAGGACCAGAACGCTCTTCATCAAACTACTAACTATAAATTAAGTTCCTGAAGCTGTAACAGTCAGGGTGTGATCAGAGGAGAGAATTAGTATGAGCATTACAGAATAATGGATTTATTATAGGAATGATACTTCATGCAGCCTTTGGAGCCGCTTAGGCAGTCTAGTGTGATGCTCTTGTTTCTCCAGCTGCCGTTTTTCTGAAGTCAGGGCAGGAAGTTGCGAAGCAAGTGTGCATGCATGCACGGGGAAGTAAGGAAAAGCTGGAATCCAAGAAGATAAACGTGGACACCCAAAAACAAACCGGTGCCCCTCCCTGTCCCCCATAACGTTTAATCATGGAGATGCAGGTGGTATGCATGACAAGCTGACTCTCTTTCCTCCACCACCAGGCATGCACTTGGCTCAGAATGCAGAGAAGCTGAAGGAGCTGATCCAAAGGGAACTGGGAAACTGCTGAAACAACCACTGTCCCACACAAGCAAGGTGAACCAGCAGATCACCAACCATGTGCTCACTTCTTAAGTGCCTGCCTGGCCCTGTCCTGACATACAGTGCATGAGAGATGGATGCTGCTTCACTTCCACTTTACAAATCCTGAGTGAACTTCTTTTGTGGTCTAATGGAAATCATTTAGGAAGGGAATTCTGGGACATGTAGTTCCAACTTAGTTAAATCAGCATGATACAAAACCACCACAGTCTATCCCTTGATGACTTAGCACCATACTCAAATAATTTTAAACTACATTTTTTAAGCATACCTAAGTCTTCCAAATAAATACAATACAGAAATTGTACTCCAACTTAATAAGATTTAAATATGCTGCATTCAAACAAAAGCATGCTGCCTCACTCCCTCAAAAATGATATCATCCCTTTATCTATCTTTGAATTATGCTTAATCTCCTTCTAGCTGAGTCATTCTCCCCTTTTGATATCATGTAGTTTAAATAATGAGATATAGCATTTGTTACTATAATACATTTTATATTAGAAATGAAGATGTGAGAGAAGATAATTAATTCATATTACATAAATACAGTCATATAAAATAAGGGAGAAATACTCCTAACTATCGCAGATCCTGGTCTTTGCAACTGATCATGTGGTTGAGCTGCTATTTATGATTTGCTTTTTTATATTACTTATGCTATCTTCTCTTTGCCTTCAGTAAGCACTTCCTTGCCAGGTTCCTTGACAGGCGAGGTGACCCAAATCTTTATTTCATAAAGGTCTCGGACATTAGTAGTGCTGCCTATATACGGCTATGGTAATATTTTTGCTCACTTACAATAGGACAAAAGAGAAGACACTTCAAGGGATCTTCTCCATTCCAGACATCCTCCTTTTTATTTCCATTATGTAAAGCAACCCAGTTTTCCCTTGAGAGTCAGAGCCAATCAGCCTGACCAGTGGAGAAAACATTTTCCTTGACTGTTGATTGACTGGCATCAGAAGCCCAAGCTAGCCAGCTATTCAATATGTCTGTGAGTTTGAATTCCATTTTTGGTTCCGAATTTCTCTTGTAGTTGCTCTTGCTGCCATATAAAATTGCACCACAACTTAGTGGTATAAAATAACAACTATTTTATTTTGTTCACCATATGTGGGTAAGTTGGGAAGGGCCCATTTAGAAAATTCTCATTTTGTTGCAGTCAGATGTTGGCAAGAGTGGCAGTAAGCTGCCTGGGCTGGTTTAAAAAAAAATAAAACCAAAACAAAGCATAATTACAGGGCTGGCAGCTGACGCTGGAGTTCAAGTGGGCTATCAACTCCAGTGCCTATCCATCGCCTTCCCAGCACCATAGTCATATTTTTTACATGGTGGTTGGCACACATCAGAGTGAACATCCTCATAGAATAAGAAAGGAGCTGTGTAGTCTTTTACGATCTGGCTTTAGAAGTCCATTTCAAAAATTCCACCGAACTCTACTGGTCAAAGTGTTCACAATCCCGCCCTGTTTCAAGGAAAGAGCATATTGACCCTAATTTTTGATGGAAGAAGGTTGAAGAACCTATAATCAAGTTTTTATAAACTATAATAATGGTCTTTGACCCCCTTCATATTCTCTACACTTCTATTCATTTAGATCATACACAGTTTTCTAATTACCTTGTTCTTTTTTAAGCTATGAGCAGTAGTGCTTATATTACTTTCTCCTCCAAGGACTTCTTAAGCCTATGATCTCTTTCCACCATGATGCAGCTATTTTTAGATTCAGTTTTAATTCTAATTTATTAATTTGTTCATTCCTCTACTCACCCAACAAATCTTTATTAAGGTGATTTAGATTCTAAAAAGCTTATCCAAATAGCTTTCTTAGAGGTAAAGTCCCTTTCTTAAGCCATTAAGTTATTTATTAACTTCAAATTGCCCCCTTTATCTACTTGCTGTCTTCGATTATAAAAGTTCTAATATATGGTATTTTTCTTTTACCCCAACTGTGTGATTTTTTAAAATACAGTAAACATATCTTGTATTTCTGCCTCTAAATTTATGCTCCTTTATTGAACAGATTGTTCAATTGTTGCTATTGGATGGAAAAGATAGCAGGAAGGCTGAACAGCTGGATGCATGGAGGGCCAGGCAGACAACTGGACAAATAGGTGGGCAGACTGATAGGTGGATGAGCCAATACAGGAATATAAATGATTTTCAGAAATCTTGGAAATTAATATTTTCCTTTTATACTTTAACTATGAAGAAACAGATAACATTAAAAACTGGCTTGTTTGCTACTGTGGTATAAAGCCACAGTAGATGAAATATCCCCACCAATATAGAGGTTATATGTGCAATGAACCCCTTCTCAACACGCACATCTCTTTCAGGTGCCTGTCCAGATGGAATGGAGGGACTAGACTCCAAGATCAAATGAGAATTTTGAGAAAGTTGAAAGACCATTATGGAAAATACTTTGAGAAAACATCTGTAAGCTGAGTTAGTTGACTGCAATACTGGATAAGGGTTTAAAAAAAAATTTACTGGCTAAATTAACATATACTAATCACATGTATTTTTGTACCTGGTACTGTGGTAAGTGCTCTCAAAGTTAGTGCATGCATATATCTGGACAGGTATACATACATATTTTTTTACATGAATGCTGTTTATCTCAGAATCTGTTAACTGTATCTGTAAATTCAGAAAATAGTAATATATAGTACAGCTCTTCGAATTAATTGTGAATAGTAGAATGAATCAGCTCAGGCTAAAATGAAAAACAAAAGTTTACTCTGTAGAACAAAACTCTAAACCCCAAAATAAACATGTCAAAAATAAAAAACTTTGAAAAGATATGTCTATTAGTTCAAGCTGATTTTACTAACAACAAATATCTCTCTGTAAGTTCTAACTAAATGACCAGATTCTTCAAGGCTGTAACATGTCACCTTACTCTCGTGTATATCATTTCAGACTCTACAACATCTGTATATAATTGTGGATGGCGCTCGATGAACACTTAGACCTAAAGTTGAATGAATTCACGGAGAACTGAGTGCAGATATAAATACATGCACTTTAGGAAGACTATTTCTTCATGTAGGTAAGCTTGCTTTGTGAAATCTTCTTTGTGTTATTCTCATTAGCAATTTTTCTTCCAGATGAGATACAGTCTGTGGCATGAATAATTATTGGTTCCAAACGAGTCAAACTTAAATTAATAAAGATTTCACATTTATTACTGCACTTGTGAGTGTGATCAACCACATTGTCTGATTTAGAATTTTACTAAACAGCCATGCCAGATCTCTGCTGTTCTGGCTTTTTCCTAGGAGAGCACCATGCACACGGTGGGATTTAATTCATCTTGACAATGGTTATGACATGTGGTCAGAAAATGAAGTTAGGTGACCTTGGACACACACGCCATTTAATTCCCCACAGTGACACTTAGATATGACTTAAAACCCCAACCTGGAGTTCAGGAAGGAAGTGAGAATTTGAGTAATTTAGCTGAGCTTTCGGACAACTGTGTGCTGTTTTAAACCATCACACCTAATTTAATGCAATTAAGCATGACCGACACTTTCTTTTCAAGAAGGAATTAGAAGCAAACTGGAATAAGAAAGAATAACTGCCCCTACCCTGAATAGACAGCTGTCCCCAGGGTGAAGCTGAGCTCATTAGCGGGGCAGGATGTGGACAACAAAGGAGGAGCACTCTACTGTCAGCTGCTGCCATTTACTTTATTATCATAAGAGAAATTCTGTCCCTCAGTACAGAGTTGTAGAAAATTGTTCTTTGCGAGGGGCGGGGGGTATCTTTAATTGGATAAGATTTGTTCCAGCCATATTTCAAGCTGACACTCAAAATGTCAGTTACTTTCAGATAATGAAATCGATCTATTGTATTTCTGCGCAGCACGCAGAGTAGCTTAAAGCTCAGTAAACATTTTCTTTTCACTTTTATTCTGACATGGCCAAAATTAAATAGTGATTTATTGTCAACACATTACAAGGAAGCCTATCAACTTAAAGTGTATTCTTTCCATATTGTCCTCCTCTTATGTGCTTCAAGGCAATCTTGAAAAGTCTTTACAACGCTGTAGTTATTGTTCCATACCCCTTTGCTAATTTTACTGAGCAAATATTATATGCTTCTGGGTACACTTAGTTTTAGTACCTTTATACTTTTAAAGGTAAAATTTAGTGGTCGTAGAAATTTCTCAGATCACATGTATCTACTGGAACATCAAATATTTTGACAAAACTATCTCTAGATATTCAATTGCTCACAGAAAAAGCAATCTTGGGGTTTATTTCTACTGTTACTTTTAAGAGTTCCTCTTTCCTCCCCTAGTTCTTTCCTTCCATCTTCCTTTCACAGTCTCCCTGTGTGGGTCTGCCTTTTGTTTTGACAGGAGAGTCAGGGAGCGCCCCTACAGAATTGCTTCAGGAATGGATTTGTTCTTAAGTTCCTTAAGTTTAATAGCCCGACTCTGGGAAATAGTATTAAGGTTTCAGACAAAAGGTTAGAAATCTAGCTCATCACGGAAAATGAGGGTAATCATAAATGCTTTGTCTTTTAGTTTTGTATACCTAATAAACATAAATTCTGTCTTTGTAATTACTTTGTAAATAATTTGCTTCATTCATTGTAAGTTTTAAAGCCTTAGCTCTCTGAAGGAAACCCATATAAATATAGCAAGTCACTTTGATTATAGAAGATGATTATTATTGGGACAAAGGGAACAAATCAATCATTGCACTTGATTTTCATTAGAGAAGACTCACAATCGGATAACCAAATTGTTGAGAAAATCTGGGTGATGAAATGCTTCATTCTATAGAAACTTTGTTCAGAAGTCTACACAGTAATGCTGTTAGGTTTGACTTCCTGAGGGTCAGAGAAATCTGAACAACGTTATGGAAATCAGCCTGTCACAGTCACAGGCTGGGTTCCCTGGGGAGCAGAGACAGTGATTAGTGGAGTTACTGAGCAGCAGCCTATTGGAGAATACTCTCAGTAAAAGCACCTGTGGGGGAGTAAAGGAAACCAAATTTTGGCAGAAGGGAAATTAACTTCATTGCAGTTTCAACAAAGACCCAGCCAAACATATTGAGAGATCTGGAGCTAAAGATGTTCCTTTAAATTTGTCCCAGTTTGGAACAAGGAGGCCAGACATTTATACCACTGCAACAACCGGTCATTACAAGAAGAGTATCCCCAAGAAAGCAGCATGTCCTTTCATAAACCAATAACCTTTGAAAAATAATCCAATAACCTTTGGCTTATTAACTGTCTTTAGCCAGAGAGGAACTGAGCTGAGAGAGGCTGGCCATCAACATTCCCACGGGGACATGAGTGCTATAGTCCTGAAGGGGATATCTGTACAATGAATCAAAACATCCACTACTGCAACAAACTAAGAGCACACATATCCTTGGCATAGCAGTACCACTTGGGAGAATCTATCATTTTAAAAAAGGCAGCAAATGTAAAGAATTATGTGCAAAGATATTAATATAAGTCTTTTTATAATGGAAATTTTATGAAGAAAATATGAATCTGCTTAAATAGGTGAATTGTCAAATGCATGGTAGTACATCCACACTGTGAACTATTATAAAGTTACTGGAGAGGAATTAGATTTATATATACTATGCTGGAAGGATATTTACCACACATTATGTGAGAGAAAAAATAAATGTAGAAAATATGTGTGGTCCAAACCTGCTTGCATTATCATTTTTTTGTGAAAAGTGAGCAAAATTGAAATCATGCATTACAAGTGGTATATATGCCCGCACATCCATGGAAAATTGCTCAGAAGGATTCATTCTAGGGAATGATCATTAATATCAATGATATACACAGGGTCATTTGAGGACTGCTAATTTTCCTTTTGTGTGTGTGTGTTTTTCCCTGTTACAACTAGTATGCTTTCATTGAAAAAAGTCGATTCATTAAACTTGGGAATATTATGTATCTCAGCAAGAAAGTAAGGAGAAGTTTAAAACTGAATATGATCCCATTTGTTTATTTTTTCTTTTGTTTCCCTTGCCTGGGGAGATATATCAGAGAAAATATTGCTATGAGCAAATTCCAAGATTTTACTTTGTTTTCTTCTAGGATGTTTATGGTGTTGCATCTAATATTTAAGTTTTTGATCCATTTTGAATTTATTTTTCTGTGTGGTGTAAGAAGGTGGTCTAGTTTCATTTTTCTATACTTATCTGTCCAATTTTCCCAATACCATTTATTGAATAAACTTTCAGCCCATAGTATCTGTTTGCCTCCTCTATCAAATATTAATTGACTATAAAGGTGTGGGTTTATTTCTGAGGTCTCTATTCCATTGATTTATACATCTGTTTTTCTGCCAGTACCATGCTGTTTTCATTATTATAGCTCTATAATATAGTTTGATAGTAGGTAGTGTGATTACTCCAACTTTGTTCTTCTACATCAAACTAAAAATTTTTTGCACAGCAAAGGAGGCCATCAGCAAAATGAAGACAACACACAGAATGGGAGAACATATTTGCCAATACATCTGATAAGGGGTTAATATCTCAAATCTATAAAGAACTTACAAAACTCAACACCAGAAAAACAAACAATCCAAATAAAATATGGGCAAAGGACCTGAATAGACATTTCTCCAGGGAGGACATACAGTTGGCCCATAGACATATGAAAAGATGATAAACATCACTAGCCATCAGAGAGATGCAAGTTAAAACCACAATGAGATACCACTACACACCTGTCAGAATGGCCATCATTAACAAATCAACAAACAACAAGTACTGGCGAGAATGTGGAGAAAAGAGAACCCTAGTGCACCGTTGGTGGGAATGCAGGCTGGGGCAACCACTGTGGAAAGCAGGATGGAGATATCTCAAAAAATTAAAAATGGAACTGCCTCTTAGCCCCAGCAATCCTACTTCTGGGAATATATCTGAAGAAACCCAAAACACTAATTCAAAAGAACGTAAATATCCATATGTTCATTGTGGCATTATTTACATTCGCCAAGACATGGAAGCAGCCCAAGTGTTCATCAGTAGTTGAGTAGATAAAACAACTATAGAACATTTACACAATGGAATACTACTCAGCCATAAAAAAGAAGAAAATTTTACCCTTTGCAGCATCAAGGATGGACCTGGAGAATATTATGCTAAGTGAAATAAGCCAGTCAGTGAAAGACAAATACCATATGAGTTCACTTATATGTGGAATCTAATGAGCAAACTAAACTAACAAGCAAAATAGAGACAGATTCAAACACAGAGAGCAGGATGACAGCTATTGGCAGCGGAGGGGAGATGGTTAGGGAATGAAGGGATCGAGCAAAAAGGAAAAAGGACTCATAGGCATGGACAACAGTGTGGTGATTGCACTGAGGAAGGGGATATAAATAAGTTAAATGGTAATGGAAAAATACAATAAAAAAAACTGAGTGTGAATCTTAGAAATCATTTATTTCTCTAGTTTTTATCCTTCTAGGTCCCTGTGATTTTGAGAAGCTGATAATGTACATATTCAGATAATATCACATAAAAATAACTTTCTATACATAGTAATTATAACATTAGGATATAGGGACCTCTCAAAAAACAGTTTAATCTTCCTGTTTCGGGTACTTTATTATTTTACACAGAAAGAAAATAAAAGTCCAGGTGGGTTAAGTGACTTGCTCAGGATCACAAGTTTTTAGTTTCAAAGTAAGGTTAGGTTCCAGGTAATTCTTCCTCCTATGACATGAATCCAACTCTGGAGATCGTACTCTTCTGAAGACATTCCCATGATCACCATTTTCCCATTTAAATCTACCCCCTGTACCTCTTTGGTAGATTATATTAGTGCTCCCAGCTATACACTCCTCTGTAAAAGGGTTATATATGCTCAAGTGTTGTTCTTTGACTTGCATCATCTGCCTCCTTATGAAGAATGCAGCCCCACCCCACTGTCATGTTTGGTCATTTGACTTACCTTGGCCCATGGGAATAACTGTAGCTAAAGTACATCTGGGCAAAAGCCTTCAGAACAATCATGAAATCAATCTCTACCTCTTGCTCTTTTCTCGATGTTTGAGAATAATGTTCGAAAAAAGGTCTACCCCTTCAACCTGGTTATGTGTTAAAGAGATACACAGAGACACTCCCTAAAAGTTGAACTGCAGCAACAGATGGGTCACAGATGTGAGGAACTGTTTTGTAAACTGTAAACATTTGGGGTTTGTTAGCACAGAAAACCTAATGTACTCCACACCTGTTGCTACTCCCAACCTTTTCTATCTCAAATGAATGCCATCGACTCAGTCCACGAAAGTCAAAGTGATCTTTTAAAATGTGTAAATAATACAGTATTAGTACCTTCCTCAAAACTCCTCAATGGTTGCCCATTGCACTTCAAATGACTTCCAAAGCCTCTATACTGGTCAAGAAGATCATGTGTATTTGCCTTCATTCCCTACTACTCTCCTTGATCACTATGGTTCTGGTCCTACTTGTCTTCTTTCTACGCATAGGCTATGCCAGGCTTGTGTCTCCTGCCTGGCTCCTGACAGCCACTTCTCTTGTTAATCCTTACTAGATCTCTGCTCAAATATCATGTCCTTAAAGAGAGTTTGTATAGCCAACATGAATAATGTTATATTCAGTTCTTATTAGTCATTTCCTATTATATTTTGCTGTTTTATTTTCATCTATTACCATATTTATGCACCCAGATAATTTTTTGGTATATCCTTTAAAGAACTTACCATAGTATTATTTGGATTCTCTTTATTTGACCATTTGTCTTGCTCCTCAACTAGACTCACAAGAGGCTGGAAAGATTTGGGCTTTGGGGGAATATAGAATTTAGATAGGCAAAAAGAAGTGAACAGAGATGCAGCTGGAGGGTAAGGCATTTGACTCATTTTTGTGTCCTCGCAGCACCTACCATGAGGTCTCACTCAAATCATATATTTAATATAATTTGGTTGTTTTAACCTGAAACCTAACACAGAAAAGAAAAACAGAAATGTTTGATTCTTGCACATATAGAATCTGGCAACTGCTATTAAAGCCTGAAAAATGTCTATGTTAATATTTCTATAAATGATATAGTAATTCATGATGGAATTGATGGTTGCAATTTCCATCACTGACTTTCTGTGAGTAGAAAATTGTCCATAAAACCTTGTTGGAATATATGCATGAAATGCAATTTTATAATAGTACTGGATCTTTATTTTATGTTACATTCTGGTCTATAGGAACAAATAGTATATATTCATACATTAAATTATGATGATTGTGTTTGTGAGAACAGCATTATAAATATTACATTAAAGTGACAGATACATGTATGTTATAAGGCATAAACATCTGGGCTGATTAGATGGACCAACAGATGTGTTTATTTTGCCTTGCACGGTGTTTAAAACTTGCTTCAGCAAATATTCAACATTAAAGAAATTTCACAAGAAAATGAGGATTTCTGGATTGTCTTTTAAAAAAACACAAGATATAGGAACAGTGAACATGCATTTCTACATTGTAGTAATTTGCCACTGTGTAGAGTTTTTTGTTTTTGGTAAGTCATGTAATCCCCCAAATGACTTGCTAAACTCTTACCCATCTTTTTGCTGAGTTTCTGACTCAGACCATACATGTACAATATACACTATTATATCTGATAATAAAATATTAACTATTTGGTCCATTTTGAAGATGCCAATCACATAAAAATAATACAGTAATGTAAATTTTCAGAAATGGAGACATAGATTGAAATGCTTTGCCTCTTCACACAACCATAAGAAGGATAACAACCAACCTACAAACAAAAAGAACCAGAGCTGCCAGAAAATTAAACTGTATGGAAATCTGACAACAGAGGCATTAAAGAAGAAATATTCATCCAGATGGGTAGGAGGGACAGAGACAGGCAGCCAGGGTGGAGAGGATACATGGTAAGGTGGCAGCAGCTGGCAGGACAGGCGGTCCCATATTCATGTGCAGATAAAGACTGGGAAGGATGGCTGGCGAGCAAGCCATTCCAGCCTCAGAAAGGACTACACAACCCAGGGTTCCAGCACTGGGAGCATAAAGCCTTATAACCTATGGCTGTAAAAACCTGTGATGGCTGTGGTGGCATAAGAAACTACCAGTCTCTCGGGAGAGTCTGTTTAATGGTCCCATGGGGTCCTAGAACATACACAAGCCCACCCACTTGGGGAGTCAGTGCCAGGGTAGCAGCTGGAAGGGTGCCAGTGAGGGAAGTGACTGAAAGCGGGGCGAGAGCCAAGCAAGCAGCATTGTTCTCTCTCTCACCCCTCCTCCACATACAGTACCACAACTTGGGAAGCAGGTTGGTCCACCCTGGTGGATACCTAAGGCTCTGCCTCTTACAATGTAACAGGTGTGCTGACAACTTGAGGAGACAAATAGATATGGCACAAATGAAAGAACAGATCAAAGCTCCAGAAAAAGAACTAAGCAAGAGGAGATAGCCAACCTATCAGATGCAGAGTTCAAAACACTGGTAATCAGGATGCTTAGAAAAATTTAGTATGGTTGCGAAATAAAGGAAGAAGTGAAGGCTGTCTATACAAAGTGAAATAAAGAAAAATATACAGGAAACCAACAGCGAAGAGAAGGAAGCAGGGACTCAAATCAATGATTGGGAACAAAAAGTAGAAATAAACATTCACCCAGAACAAAAAGAAGAAACAAGAAATGAGGAGAGGCTTAGGAATCTCTGGGACAAGTTTAAAGGTACTAACAATCGAATCACAGTGGTGTCAGAAGGAGAAGAGGAAGAACAAGAAACTGAAAACTTATTTGAAAAAGTAATGAAAGGAAAGTTCCCCAGTTTGGTGAAGTAAATAGACATATAATTCCAGGAAGCTCAGAGAGTCCCAAACATGTTGAATCTACAGAGGGCCACATCAAGACACATCATAATTAAAATGTCAAAGGTTGAAGATAAAGAGAGAATCTTAAAAATAGCAAGAGAAGAAAGTTACCCACAAAGAAGTTCCTGTAAGAATATCATCTGATTACTCAAAAGAAACCTTGCAAGCAAGAAGGGACAGACAAGAAGTATTGAGAAAAAAAAAAGTCATGAAAAGCAAGACCTACATCCAAGATTACTCTATCCAGCAAAGCTATCATTTAGAATTTCAGGGCAGATAAAATGCTTCCCAGACAAGGTAAAGCTAAAGGACTTTATCATCACCAAGACCTTATTATATGAAATGTTAAAGGGACTTATCTAAGAAAAAGAAGAAGATCAAAACTATAAACAGTAAAATGACAAACTCACAACTATCAACAACTGAACCCAAAAGGAGCAAACACAAACTAAGCAATCAACCAGAACAGGAACAGAATCACAGAAATGGAGATCACAGGGAGGGTTATCAGTGGGGAGAGGGAAGAGGGAGAATGGGGGAAAAGGTACAGGGAATAAGAAGCATAATTGGTAGGTTCAAAATAGACAGGGAGAGGTTAAGAATAGGAAATTGAGAAGCCAAAGGATTTGTATGTACAACCCATGAACATGAACTAAGAGGGGAGGATTGCCGGAGGGAATGGGGGTACCAGATGGAGGTGTACAAAGAGGAAAAGTGGGATGACTGTAATAGAATAATCAATAAAATATACTTTAAAAAATTCAGGGTCCATCAATAAAGTTTTATTGGAACACACCCCACACACACACAAAGAAATATAAGTAAACATTAAGGCCAAGCCCCTGCTCTCCCTGCTTTGATTGGGTGTTTTCTGCTATCTTTTCTTCCAAATGGCTAATTCAGTCCTCTGCTTCATTCAACCTACTGTTTATTCCTTCTAGTGTATTCTTCATTTCAAATATTATATTCTTCATTTCTGACTATTTCTTTTTCATGGTTTCTATACCCTTTTTCATGTTAGGTTTTCATTAAATTCCTTGAAGTTCTCACTAAATTTCTTGGGCATCCTTGTAACCTTATTTTTCAACTCTGTATTTATTAAATTACTTGCCTCCATTTCAATTAGCTCTTTTTCTGGAGATTTCTCCTGTCCTTTCATTTGGAGCATGTTTCTTTTTGTCTCCTGATTTCAGCAGTCTCTCTGTGTTTGTTTCTATGTATTAGGTAGTTCTGCTATGTCTCTTGGTAGTCTTGGTAGGGTCACGTGGGAGTCAGTGGCATGGTTTCCTTGTTCACCTGAGCAGGGAGTACCAGTAATGTCCCTTGTATGGGTTATGTAAGCCCTCTTGTTGTAATTGAATTTTGATTGCGTTGGGCTCATTCGTGAGTGGGATTGACTCTCAGGCTGGCTGACTGTGAGGACTGGCTCTGACCACAGTGTTTGACCTGCTGTGCAGGTGCTAACCATGCAAAGTAGAATTTGCTTCAGCAGTGTCTGGTGCCCACCAAAATCGCTCTTGGGATCTGTCACTCGTGAAGGTAATTCAACCCTAGTCTAATGTTGTCTGAAACTGGTCACTGGGTGTATCTGTTCTGGGGTTTTCTGGGAGGGACTCTGGTTCGGGTCAATGTCAGACTCTGCCTGTGACTGGCCCTGGTCACCCTGTTTAGAGCGACAAAGTGACCCACAGTTTGTGGATACCTTTTCTGGGCTTTGGTGCATGTGGAAAGGACCAAGCTGCACACCAGGGCTGTCTTTCACCAGGACCAAGTCCAGGGGCAGGTCAGCAAAAGGCCCAAGGTATCCCAAGATAGGCTTCAACCTGCCTCTGACTGCTAGTGTCTGATAGGCTCAGACACTGAAAAGAGACTGGTGGTACTCAAGTTCCATAAAGTAGGTTGTCAGTGAGTCACCAGATAGGGGAGTGGTATCACCAGATTAATACATGTTTAAAGTCAGTACCAGGGCTGGGTCTGAGACCATGAAACACAAGTCCCAGGGAATACCAAATCTAACTGCCTCCTGCTAGACTCCTTCAGATCTTTGTGGTGGGCCAGGGTCTGAAGTGAGTTGTCAGGGTGGGGTCAGCGGGGTTTATCAAATTCAAAGAGACCAAGATTTGGTTTTGTGAAGGGAGGGCTCTGCACTGGTTGGGTGTGCAAGGGGAAAATGGCCCCCATCCTGGAGTCACACAGCTCTGTCCCAGATTGTGTCAGGAGACTGAGCTCAATGGGGCTGGGCCACCAGGAGTTGGGAGTGTGGGGCTAGTGGATGTCCTGTGAGGGGGACGTACCAGTCAAGCTTGGGGAAAAGTGGAGGGAGTGGCCCCCGGCCCCAGAGCCACACAACTCAGTCTGTCTTAGATTCTGCCCTGGCCTCCTTGGGAGGTTGGGGCCCCTGGGAGCCTGGAGGTAGGGGCTAAAGGATCTCCTGTGAGCACTAGGCACCAGTCAGGTTCAAGGGAAAGTGTGTGCGTGGGGGGTGGAAATGGCTCCCACAACAAGACCACACACTCAGTCACTGGCACCCCCTGAGACTGCCCAGATCTGTACACTCTGGCCCGGTGGCTGACTCCTCAGCAGGGTGTGAACTCTGCAGGGTGCAGCATCAGGTAGTCCAGAGGGCGGGGCTATTGCAATCCACAGCCCCCACCCTGCTGAGACCCTAAGGAGGGTGGTGCTCTACCAGAGAAAGGTGGTATCTGCGGTGTGGGAGAAAGACTCAAGACAGGGATCCTGGTAGCTGTCCCTTCAGGTCTCCTTCCAGAGCAACAAACCCCATCTCTCCTCACAAGACTCTAGTCCACTTGACCTTTATACTGCGGGAGCCAAGGGTGAGTGGCTGCCAATGAGGTTTTATGCATTGGCCCTTTAAGAGAGTGCCTGGGTCTCTAGCAGTCTCTGGTCTTTCCCTGGTGGAAGGAATTTCCACTGATTTTCAGTCGGGTGTTATCTGGGCCTCTTCCTGGCTCTGGTGCTCTGGGCTGGGAAGCCCAGTGTGGGGGGAGATCCTCTCGCTCCGCGGGGGGTGTGCCTTTGCTGCTGAGATATTCCTCTGGAATCTCAGCCACGTTCCACAAGAGCAGGGCTGGCCCTTCCTGTGTGACTCCATGTGGCTTTTTCTGTAAATCCTTGGTTACAAGACTTCAGCTGAGCTATTCTTCAGTTGGTTATTCAGGTTGATTGTTCTATATTTTAGTGTTAACTCCAGTTCCATCCTGCGAGGAGGTGAGTCTACATTTCATCTACTGTCCCTCCATCTTGGATCCTTTCTGTAACAGGTGGTACTTCTCTTCAGAGCTATTGAAGTGCGGGAAAGGAACTCCAGGGCTTATGTAGTTGGCCACCAGCAGAGGTGGGATGTGATCTTGATTTTGAAGGAATGAGTAAAATTCAGATAAGCAATGAATGTATTAAAAGGGGAGCACAGAGTTCAAGCATTTTAAAGAATAGAGGGTAGTTAGGCAAGATAGAAGAATCAAGTATTTAGTATAAAATAATAGGGAAGACGTGACTAGAGAAATTTGATAAGACAAATTGTGGACAGATCTTGATTGAGACTAGTGTCTAGTTTTTGAGCCTTATTGCTGATGATCCTGTGTGAGATGCCTAGAAATACTGTTGCCTGCAAGCATGTTCTTTTAAAATTCACTTCAAGCTCATGTTGCAGAAGGTAGGCTTGGGTATATTAATAGATCAGCCTGGATTTTCTATATCAATGGAAAGATGTTGGCAGCAAAGTGGAATCAATACCCAAAGTCAGCCAGATGCCGTATCTAAGGCTCTAAAGGACACACATGGAATGGATAATAGGAGCCCAGGCTTTCTAAATTACAGTGAAATCTGCCAAGTTGGTCTCAAACATATGCCTAATTGGTTTATGCCATAAGACACTAATTGAAGATTTCAAAAGAAGTTAACTTAAACTTGAAAAACTTTGTTCCCAGAGCTTTTTTGTTCTATAATGTGTAACAAATATGATTCCAGGTGGAGAATGCTATCTATGCAGCTGATGTGGCTTGGTAATTGAGCGCTCGGTCCTTATACTCAAACAGACATTGCTTCCTGACTGTACCCTACGATCTTCTGGCACATGGGCCTTAGCACATCATGTAGTCTCTCTGTGCTCTAGATTCTTCAGCTGTACAATGGAGAACAAAATTAGTAACTACTTCATTGACTTGTTGTGGGATTGGATGGGGATAATACATGAGAAATGCTTAGCACCTTGTCTGCCACATACCAAGGGCTATTGCTTCTACTGTCTTATGTGCTACTTCCCTACTGCACCAATCTTAATTCTCTTCTCTCTGCTGCTTATACTGGACACAGCCTTAAGGCACACTTATCTTCTAACTCTCCCATTAAAAAATTTATTAGCTCCCCCAGTGACTACAAAAACTATCCTCTATTCTTTACCCCTGCCTGTCTATCTGAAACCTGTCTTTTCTGTGCATTTTTCTAGAAATCCCCATTGCCTGAACAAAATAGAACAAATTTTAAATTATCTCAACATGCTCTGTGTCTTCTGTGGCAGAGCCAATAACTTGAGGGACCTCCACCTGAAGGCCCGCTACCCTCCGCAGCCCCACTGCAAGATCCATCCGCCCCTTTTCCATTTCCCACCCATTCTCTTCACCATCGCATGGCCACTTTGCTAGCGGAGGATCTGGACTCTTGCCGTTGCCTTCTTACCTTGTCTTTCCCAGGGCTACAGCTACCCAGCCCCACCTCCTTAAAGCTGCAGTTGCACTTTCTCTTTTATTTGTACCTAGAGCTTTAATCTCCGTTTTTAAACTTCACCCCAAAGTCTGACTGTTGCATACTTCCTCAAAAAATGTTAACCCAAGACCTGGCACACTTATTCCCCTGCTAGTTCTGACACAATCACCTAGCAAATGGTAGTAATGCATGCAAAAAACATTCTCCATCATCATAGCATTTTTCCTTGACATTTCTTTTCCCTAAATAGTTGCCTTAAACTTTCCTTAGATGACATTTGTAATAAAGACAATCTAACCTTGCTGCTTATGGAAATATTTGTCTTGAATTTTAATAATTAGAGGAAATTTATCACTATTCTAACAATTTCCTTTCTTCTCCTGCTTAAATTTGACAAACATTGAGTGTCTACAGCATTCTAGAAACAGTGTGGGTTGCAGGAGAAACCAATGAAATAGTTTCCGTAGCCCACAATTCTCTGTTCTCAGGCAATTGACAGTTAAGTGCAGTATTTTCTTGTTCCCATTCTTTTTTACATTGTAATAACACACACACACACACATACACACATACATACAATGAAAGTAAAGGTGGTCAAACGTGCAAAAAAGCAATCACAATGCATTATGATAATCATTATAATTGAAATGTGAGCACAGATTGTCTGTTTTGCTGATGTTCTTTAGGATCTGGCAGAGCATTTTCTATAGAGTAGGTGCTAAAGAAATACATGTAAAATTAATAAACCTGTTAACAGTAATTTTTAAAATTAGCTCTTTATTACTAAGACATTTTAAATTTAATTCATAAGCCAATTAAAATGTTTAATTTCTGAGACGACCTATTTCAGTTTGTTCAATATAGTGGGCAAAGTATTCTAATAATAAAGATTAAATGAAATACTGATAGAAAAAATTTAATTTTTTTATTGATTTATTTTAGAAAGAGAGAGGAAGAGGATAAAGGGAGAGGGAGAAAGAGAGACAGAGAGAGAAAGAGAGAGAGAGAGAGGGAGAGAGAGGGACATTGATTTGTTGTTTCACTTATTTATGCATTCGTTGGTTGATTCTTGTATGTGCCTTGACTAGTGATTGAACCCACAACTTTGGCACACTGGGATGACACTCTAGCTAAATGAGCTACATGGCCAGGGTAAAGGTAGAAAATTTTTATATGTTAAAACACTATACCTATTAAAGGACTGAGTTTTAGATATCTCAAGAATTACAGTATATATTCCTTGGCTGTAAATTTGCTTATTTTGTAGCCTCTCCTTTAGTCTCACCACCTAGGTTTCAGTCAGTCACTCTTCTCCTCCCACTCAATCACAGATATAATACTACAAGTAAATGAGAATTTATAAAATATTCTATTAATGACATTTTTCTTATATGAACTAACTGAGGTTAAGAAGCTGTCAAATTCTATATGCCCCAGCTCCTGTGATGCATCAGATTTCAGCTCCTTCCCAGACATAAATACACAAACACTCTATTCCCAGATCTTGAAGGCACCAATAATTCTAAATGCCATTGCATGTCCCATTCTTCCTTCAGTTGGGCCACTCCTGATATTTGGGGTATCAATTTTCAAATTCATAGCTATCCACAATTCTTATGTTTATAATTTGGATCTATGTATTGGTCATCATAAAAATCTCTTTCCTTTTAGAGCATTTCCACAATAAAAAACCTATAACTCTCTTAAAGGACCAAAAATGGATGGTAGGGGATATCGATGTTTAAAAACAATGTAGACAGGGAAAATGCACCTGTGAAATGATATTTTAGTTAAAATAATTCCAATATGAGGAAATTATCTGTTTTCTGTCACTGTTATCAAGTGACAAGCATTAAAATGATCAATATTTCAAGTATTTTGAGGTGGATAAATCACATGTGATATACAAGTCAACTCTATAATCTAAATCTGTGTTATTTCTCAAGAGAAAACAGAGCAGTACTAGTAGTCAGTTTAACATTCAGAGAATTTGGTGTAGACGACATTTGTTTCAATAATATCCCTGCTTAAATTGTAAATTTATCAAACATAATAAAATGGGGATTTTTAAGTTATGATGTCTCTAATTAGGTGTGTTGACTCATTCACTGAGTATTTAATGTTAGCTAGGCACTGTGCCACAGTAGTTATAAGCAAGATAATTTTAAGTAGCATGCTGTTGAAAATTTGTTTCTTTGCTCATTGGAAATATTTCAAAGCTCTTTGGTAAATGCCATAAGAGGCACAATTATGGTGCTAATATAAATTTTTTACTTAAACATATTTATTTAAAATAACTGATTCAATTTAATAAAATATGTTATAAACATAATTGTATTTATATAGACAAATGTGAAGAATTTTACATTAATGGATCCAGTTTGGGAAATCTTGACTAGCAAGCCTCAAATGTTGCTCCCAGCCCTCAGATTTTATAAGCCAAGGATTGAACTTCAAGAGACTTAAAACCAATTTTTTTTAAAGTTATTAAAGTGAAAATAGTAATTATGTCCAGTAATAGTTCTTTTGTTCTTTGTATTCTAATGATGTGTTTTTCTCAATCTCAGCTAGCTGAGCAAAAAAAAATTATAGAGGGGTGAGAAACTAGGACAAATTAAAGCCCTCCTAAAGAATAACTAATTACCCACATAATAGATCTACCCTCAGACTATACTATGTCTTGAAAAAGTAGAGCAGGATAGCGCTATCATTTGAGCATTTGGGGAGGAAGCAAGCTCTGAGCCTATGGAGCTGAAATACTGAGAAGTGAGGGCTTAGCAATGAGCTAAGGAGGCAGTTAAGAACAGCAGCACCGGCAACTGTAAAGCACTCTTCTACCCAAATCAGCATCCACGCAGATTGTCAAGTATACTAGCAAGTATATTGGATGAGCAATGGTGATGTACGGCATCAAGACAATACGCGAATTGTACCAATATATTCTGTTTAAGATGATAGGAAAGCGAAAACAAAACTTTCAAGCTTGTCAATTATATAACTAAAGTTGCAGAACTAAGCAACCTCAGCTAACATATAATGAAATGAGATAAAACAAAAATTACTTCTTTGCATCAACCGTTTAAAAAAATCTTCAATCATAGGCACAGTGCAATTCATTCCAAATAAACAATGTGAGCTCTTCCTCACAAGTGCAGTTAAGTAAGCTTAACGTTCATTCTGACAACTTGCAATGCCATTTATTTGTTAAATTTTATCATGCGGGATTTAGCCTCTGATGATGCTTGCCAAGATTCCTTTCAATCCAAATTTTTCATTCAACATATTTTCTGTCATTCATGACATTTTTGATAGGTTAGTTTGACAAAAATACCTTCTATGTGATCATGTAAATAGTTTAATATGTTAAGTTAGTTACAGAAAATTTCAACCATGTATAAAAGAAAATATGTTGTAATAAATTTGTCTGTACTTATCACCTACAACTTCATCTCAATAATTTTCAACAATTTCATTTCATTTATTCCCCTAATCGCCACCACTATATACCATTTCAGCCATTGATAAATCAATGTATAATATCCCAATAAAGCTGAAGAATAGCTCAGTATACATTTCTAACAAGCAAGATCTTTTCAACATAGCCACGATGATGTTAATATTACTATGAAATTAATAACATTTTGTTAGTATTATCTAGTACTTATTCAATGATAAAATCTCTATATATAGTCAATTTGTTAAAGGCAGGACCCATGCAATTGTATCTGCTTACTGCCTTATAAGTCTTTAAATTTTTATGATGGTTCTTTTTCCATTTCTTTTTCATATCAATTATTTGTTGAAAAACTGTGTCAGAATATTCTCCACATTCTTGCTTTGGGATTTGGATTTTTCTGTTGTTTATTGATTCTCTATCTTCCATATTTCTTGTAAATTCAGAGCTAGAGACTTAAAAAGACATGTTTAATTATTGGTGGGGATACTTCATAGGAGGGACCATGTACATCTGAATGTATCTTACCAGGAGGTATGCAATATATAATTGCCCAACTAGGCAAGATTGTAGAGTTGGTTCAGTTATTTCAACCTGCTTCATCAATTAGCTTCTCAATCAATCTCCTGCCTAATAGTTGAGCATTAATTAATAATCATGGACTAAAGCCATTATCTTATTGTATTGCTAGATGATAATTTTCTTATTTTATCATTCTGTCCATATTTATTACCTTAAATTCCCTTATAAAGAGCTTTTTCTCAATTATGTGGTTACTCTAAAATATATTTGTATAAGAAAGGCAGAAAAAGCGCTGTATATTTTCCTTATTCATTTATTGTCAAAATAATGAGTAGGTGCCCAAGCACCCTACTAATATGATGATATTTAAAAATGGTATAATGAACTCAAGGATATATATTTTAGGTGTTTTCATACTCTGCTGTCTTTTTTGGGGAGCGGCATGGCTCAAATTGACTCATCTTTAGTCAATGGAAATCAAAGTTGTCACTTTTCTTGTTTGTTTTTTTTTTCATTTTATCTTAATCTCACGCATGTAATTATATTAATAAATATTTCAATAAGCAGTTCTAAAAAAATAAGCATTCTTTTTCAAGCATAAACACAATCTTTAGGGCAGTCAAATAATTGCACAGCAATTCCTCACCCAAGGTCATGTCTTTCTCAGGGGAACTTATATCTGATGACCAAATGAGAAAGGTTTATAAAGGGCTAGCTATTTTGTCCCTTCAAAGGACACTGCTATCTACAAAGCTCCCCAGTGGGTTGACAAAGACTATTTAGCCTGAATTGGTCAGTTTTTTCTCTGTCTAGTCCTATTTCTCCCTCCTGCCCTTCACATGTACTGATTCTTAATAAAAATATTTCACCCCAATTGTTATTTCAGCATCTGCTTCCAGGGAAGCCAGCCTATAGCACAGATATTCCATGATCTTGCACCTCAACTATTTTGACTACCTGACTCAATTGCAAATACAATCTCTCAAAATTATATTCTCCCTGTTATATGTATTTTCATTCTATAAATCCATATACATGTAAAACTCGGATCTTATTTTTATTATCAATACCTATGCCCAATTTTTAAAAGGAAAAATGAATATCTTTTATGAAATTTTTATTGCTTTTTCATGAATTCTTTTATAGCAGTATTAATATGAGTATAGCTGTTTATGATTTTAGAATGACATCAGAATTTCTGCTTCAGATGGTAAAGAAACTAGAAGAGATTTCCACATGCATATGAGACTAATTGCATTTGGAAGAACTGATGACATTTTTACATTCTGTTTTCAAACTGATGGCAAGACTGCAAGGAACACGTCAATCAGTTATTGATCTTTGTATCTGTAAATTTATGGGTCCATTTGTTTAATAAAATTATCAAGTTTCAACTTAATTGTAAAATACTCTTACAACTTTTGTGCAACAGCTATAGGTATTTGAATGTAGCAATTTATTACAAAAAGTATTTGTTAAATCCCTCAGTGATATCATCAAAATTTAAAATTTAATGTCAAACTTTATACATAACCTATGTAACACATACTACAAAAATTGTATTTATATGTAGATCAGAGTAGACTAGACTAAAAAGAGGTAGAAAAAGATTTTGAAATGATGACTTTTGCTGCTCCTGTCTTTGCTTCTGAAAATCACTTTTTTCACCATTTGGAATTCTCAGCTAGATAATGCCTGGGAAGCTACAAGTAATTCAAGTAACTCAGGAAGACACCCATGAGTACTGAAAAAGTTATGCAAAAGTTCTGTTGATGTTGGTAACCAGAGGCAAATACACAAATAAAAGATATCCAGATATCATATCCTCTCCCTCGATAAAAATTGTATGATTACCACATAATATATTTTAGGTAATAAATGCCATCAACCCAATGGTATTTATCTATTTTTGCTCACCTTATCATAATCCTACCTTTCTCACACACCGCATTGCCCAACCCTTGCCCAAATCTGTTATTATTTTAAAAAGATACATTATTAGAAATAATATATTTTACTAGCACCATGGCCAGACTTAATGGTTACTGCTATGGTCCAGATGATCTTTCCCATGAACAAAGCACTTTCCATTTCAAGAGTATTGTCAACTTAAGAATGGGAAAAATCATCTAATAGCTGTGTGTTGGAGGCCTTAGGATATCTTCTACCAGGAAAAGGGAATAACAGCTGAGATATTGGGAGGATGCCAGAAAGGTATCGTCTCTTCTGCTCTGAGCCACTAAAAGATCTTTTCATTCACTGACCATAGCCCTGTTACAAGTGCCAATTTTTCCACAAACTCAGGTATGCTCATTGGCTTCTTTCACCCTTTTGTCCTTATTCATATTCATTAAATTGTCTCTTTCGCAATGATAACAGACTGAGTCACATTAATTTCATTCTCACCTCTGGTCCTTATCAATTCTCTAGACTCCCCTTTTATCCTCCTATACCTCAGCATTTCTGATCTCTTAATTTGCTTTGATTGAACTCTTTGTTATCTCACATCAGTTAGATAAATACTCTCATTCTGGACACTGATCAAGCCAGTATCAACAGTATAGTTAGATTATAGGAGGTGGGATTGTCTACCACACCCAAGTCTTGTTTTTAGAATTCTTAAACCTGAGTGCAATATGCACTTTGTTTCAAATAGTTTAAACATAGCTCTTCAGCTAAGAAACTTTGTAACCTTAATACTTGTCCAGAGTTCCAAATTATTTCATATTGTAGATTTTTTTTTACTATTAGTTGCTGAACATTTTACTTCAGTATTGGAGTAAATAATAATTTCATTGGCAATAGATGCCTCCCAAATCTAAAAATTAAAATCTTAGCGAATATTTTTCAAAGACCATTATAATTTTCTTAAAATTACTTATATATGCTTTTAAGACATGAGAAAATATTATTTTATTTTTAGTCAGCCAGTCAGTAGCAATTACTTAAAAGTACACTGTGGGCAGTAAAGTAGGAGAACAAGAGACATGGAATCAGAATTTCTGAGTCAAATTTTATCTTCATGATTTACTAAGATATCCAAACTACCCTCAACCTACTCCATAGTTAGTATTACTCACAAAATAGAAATGATATTTTTCCTGTACACCTCATAAGACAAGGTTCAAGAGAGATTGTGTAAACATTAACACATTTTTTAAGTGTGAAGCACTCTCCACAAATTTTTTAAGATTTTAGTAGTACTTTGTGTAAAATACTAGAATGGGTGCTGATTGTCTCAGTACTTGGTGTAACAACAGGTCTCCCTGTCACACTATAACCTTTCTTTACTATCTCATTTGTTGGGTGAGAAATAAAAAAGTGCAAGGATGTAGGAATGTAAAATTAAGATCCTGTGAAAATCTTGCCAAGAACATTTGGAGATAAGTGTGTAGTGAAACAACACTCCTTCTGCCTATAAAAATGCTTTCCCTCTCTTTTTTGTGGCACCTCCGAGGCAGGCGCTACTTCAGAATGAATCTGAGCATCTCTTTCCCAGACACTGGCTGCCAGAAGCTCATTGAAGTGGGTGATGAACGAAAGCTTCTTACATTTTATGAGAAGCATACAGCCACGGAAGTTGCTGTTGATACTCTGGGTGAAGAATGGAAGGATTATGTGGTTCAAATCAGTAGAAAGAAGAGGGACAGACCAGGTTTCCCCACGAAGCAGGGTGTCTTGACCCATAGCCATGTCTGCCTTCTGTTCAGTAAAGGGCACTCCTGTTAAAGACCGAGGAAGAATGGAGAAATTGTAAATCTGATTGGGATTGTATTGTGGATGCCAATCTGAGTGTTCTCAACTTGGTTACTGTAAAAAAAGGGAGAAAGATATTCCTGGTCTCACTGATATTGCTGTGTCTTGTCACCTGGGGCCCAAAGAGCTAGAAGAATCTGCAAACTTTTCAATCTCTCTAAAGAAAATGATGTCCAACAATATGCTGTGAGAAAGTCCATAAACAAAGAAGGGAAAAACCTAGGACCAAAGCACCTAAGATTCAGCGTCTTGTTACCCCACATGTTCTACAACACAAACGGCAGCTTATTGCTCTAAGAAACAGCGTACTATGAATATGCTAAACTTTGGCCAAGAGAGTGAAGGATGCCAAAGAGAAAGGCCAAGAACAGGTTGCCAAGAGACAGGCTGTCGTCTCTGAGAACTTCTACCTCTAAGTCCGAGTCCAGTCAAAAATGAGGTTTTCTATGAGTAACAAATAAATAAGAATAAATACTTTTTTAAAAAGCTTTCCCTGTTTGGAGTAGTCTCTGAAAACCTCTGGAGACATTTCTTCAAAATATACTTTCTTTAATCCATGATCATTTTAATTTACAAAACCCATAAATCTTGATGAGTTAAAATAGCTCTGTATGTACATATAATGATAGATTCAGAGCATTGATGAAAAATATGTACTTGAATAATTTTAAATTTCCTCTAAGCCAAAGAAGCATAACATTCTATTTTAAACCATTTTATCTCAGAATTTTGTCAGAACTGGAAAGAAGTTGCAGTGCTATTAAAGAAAAAAAACTTTTAAAGATCAATTAAAAATAATAGTTAAATGTCTACTGTGGGGGAAAGAACCCTATGAACTATGCTCCAAACTATTAACTTAGACTATTGGAAAAGAAAAAAATATGTTTGGTAAAGGCATATTACATTTAAAAGTTCATTAAATTTTAATCTTTAAAATTAAGTATATAATTCAAACTTTGAGCAAAGCCACATCCAGCCTCCTGCTTAGTAGAGGGCATTGTACCACGAAGTACACATTTTTCTCCATATTCTTATAGAATATAATCTGAAATAACCTTTCTTCTAACTCTTTACAGTTAATTTTTATGCATGGTTTTAATTAGGGAAAATGTTTCACGGTAGTGAGGATCTGGGAACATGCCATATGCAGATAGTTTTCTCTTACATGTGTTTCAAAAGAAACAGCACCCTGACAAGATGTTTCATAGTAGAGTGGAAATAGTAAAAACAGGAATGTAAACACAGCAGAGGGATATGTAGGATATCATGTGAACAGATTTTGCCCCATGGCTGCATTTGTTCATGAAGTCAAGCGAGCAGAAAGAACAATAGAAAAAGCCAAAGAAGTGAATCTTAATAGTAACAAACTGGTACTATCATTGACTTGGTCCTAATCTGAATGCAGAATTTTTATATACTTTGCCTGATCTGTAGAATGCACTTGTATATCACAATAGGTTCTAATGCAGAAGAAATTTACAGGACCAATAAGATTGTGTATATGGCCAGTGAGTCAAGATGTGGGCCCAGGTTTAGTGGTAGGAGAAGCGGATGTCAGAGAATTTTACACCTTATAGCTGGAGTGGAGGCCAGGACAAATAGTACATTACATACAATGTCTCTGAATCTGGGTATCAACAATCATATAAAAAAATAAAGTAAAATAAAACCTGGAGATCCTCCTACTGTACTGGTCACAGCTCGAGCTTCCTGCCCATTATCTCGGTCTGAGAGATAACTGAACTGATCTTATATTGATAACTATCCAGCCTTTAAACATCAGAAATGAGGAAAGAATTTTACTAAAATCAAATTTAACAGTGAAAGGGACAAAGAATATATACTGATTGTTCAGAAAGGAAAGTTAAGGAGTTTCAATTCAGAATGTAAATTTTCTGTACTTTGTACATATTTAATAGGAAACTTTCAGAATTAACAAATATTTATATTAACTACATATACAAATAAAATCAATCAGTATATTTTCTTATATCAGCATCTTACTAGAGTTTCCCATTGATTGCAAAATTTATAGATGCTTTGATTTGTTATTTAAAGAATCATATCATCTATAAATTATGACTGTGTCTCCTTCCTTTCTAGTTCTTTTTTTTAAATTTTATTTATTTATTTTTGGAGAAAGACTGAGCCACATTGGTCAGGGCTCCTTTCTAGTTCTTATGGTTTTTATTTCTTTTCTTGTCTAACCACACTACATAAAATCTCCTGAAAAATGTTTAAAAGAAATAATGACAATATATTTTCTTGCCTTCTTCCTGATGTTACAGAGAATGTTAAAGAAAATGGTTAAGAATAATTTTTCTAGGTTTTTGTTAGGCATTTTTTATGAAAAATTTTTCTTTTATTGACTATTTGCCAAAACTTTTATAGTAAATGACTATTGAATTTTATCAAGCTTTTTTGTTGTCGTTATCTACTGAGATAACATGCTAATATAATAAATCACATTAAATGATTTTGGTACAGCAAACCAAAATTTTATTGTTAAAATAAACCCAAATTGATTGTGATATATTTATCTTTTGATATACTCTGAACACAGTTTGCTAATATTTTTAAGTGTTTTATCTATATTGCTGAGTGGGATTAGATTAAAATTTCCACTCTACTTTTTCTTCCATTGTTAGGTGATGTTAGTAGGTTGGAGAAATTTTTAGTTTTTATGGAAATTTGTATAAGAATGGAATTATTTGTTATTTGATAATTTGATAGAATTTATTTAATTTTTATAGATTATTAGACTCACTTTCATTTAGAGTAAGTTTTGTTAAATTACATTTTTTCAAAATATTTTCAATTATTCTGTTTTAATATTTATTGCTATTTAGCTATTTTTAAAAAATTTATAAATGACAGTTTATATTCGATATTATTTTGTATTAGTTTCAAGTGTACAGCATAGTGGTTAGCCAATCACATACTTTACAAATTTTTACAAAATTTCCTTTATCCACCTGTCACCATACATAGGTATTACAATATCATAAATGAAATAGGTCAGTCAGAGAAAGACAATACCAAATGATTTCACTTATATGTGGAATCTTAGGAACAATGTGAACAAACGAACAAAATTCAATCAGACTCATAGATACAGAGAACAGACTGACAGTTGCCAGAGAGAAGGATCGTTGGGTGACTGGGTGAAAAAGATGAAAAGATTAAGAAGTACCGATTGATTGTCACATAATCGTCATGGCGATGTTGAGTACAGCTATTTAGTTGTTTATATTATTTTACTGAATTTAGTTGTTGCTATATTTGTAGTTATGGTCTCTAAAAATTCTAACACATAGATTATTTTTGCTTTCTCCATTTTTTTCAGATCAGTATTACCAGAGCTTTGCCTATTTTACGAATTTTTACAGAGAAATAATTTTTTCTTGTGGATCCACTCCATCATATTTTTATTATTTTTTTGTTAATTGCTGCTCTTAAATTGTGCATATCTTTACTCCTAATTTCTTTGCACTTATTTACATATTTCTAACTTTTTTTAACATAAAATTTGATGTTTTGCAATTCCGTACTGCTTCACCCCACAACTTACAATAGGTAGTATTTCAATTACTAACAAATTCTAATAATTTTTAAAAGTTAATATTGTTAAATTTTTTGGTCTATCAACTATTTAGATGTTTCTTAACAAATATATAAATTTTTACCTGTGTTTCTATCAAGTTCTAATATAAATGCATTTAGTTAGAGAACTGGTGTGATTGCATCTACATTTGAATTTTGTTGAAAGTCATTTTATTGCCTAGTGCATGGGCAATTTTTGGAAAGATTTTGTTATACAGTAAAATAGTATGTTTTTACTGTGGCTTCAGTTAAGGCACACTTGTTACTGCTCAGTAACTGTTGAGTACCCTGTCACTAAATAACAAAATGCTCTGGAAACCTCCTAAATGTTGAATTTGTCTTTTCTTCCCTGTAGTCTTGTAAAATTCTGTTTTATATGTTTTTGAAGATGTTCTTATGGACATACAATCTAAAAATTGCTATATCTTTCTGGAGAATCAAAGCTTTCATTATTTTGTAGTAAATGAGTTTTGTTGCTCTCATTTATTTTTTCTGATTAAAATAGCTACTTCATATTATTCGGATAGCATTTGCCTGCTCTCTCTATATTTTTACTCTTTTCTTTAAATCTTTCCATGTTCTTGTATATAAAATGCCTCTTATAAACAATATATGTAATTAGAATAAAATGTGTATTATTATAATTTAGTGTATACACACATACATAAAATAAAACTACCTGAATTTAATAAGAAACTTTAAAGATTTATTAAAAATTATTAAAAGGCAACAAGCCCAGGAATAAATTAGCTACAACAGTAAAAAATTTTGGAAAATAATAAGAATGAGCGACAGCTTGAAAATCCTGGTTTTAACACATAGTATGAAGATAATATAATTTAAAAACTTTAGTACTCCCACCAAAATAAACAACTTAATCAATTGAAAACAGACAATCTGAAAAAAACTAAGTGTAAGAATTTGATATATTATTGAAGTAAAATGTTAAGTTCTTTGAAATGTTATTAAATAAATACAATATTTTTCAATATATATTTTGTAACTAGAATATTATAAATAATAGTTGGAGTATACTAACAGAAAAAACTGGTAAGTGAATTGGAAAAAATATGCCATTTGATTTGTGCTTTTCTCATGCTATACAGGCATACCTTGGAAATATTGTGGCTTTGGTTTCAGATCACTGCAATAAAGTAAAATTTTTTATTTCCCAATATATAGAAAAATTATGTTTACACTATACTGTAGTCCATTAAGTGTGCAATAGCACTATGCCTAGAAAACAATGTACATAACTTAATTAAAAATACTCTATTGCCAAAAAGTGCTAACCATCATGTGAGGCTTCAGCAAACTATAATCTTTTTGCTAGTGGAGGATTTTACCTTTAATCTGTAAAAAACAAAAAACAATGCAATATCTGTGAAGTGCAATATACCGATGTATGCCTGTTTAACTTTTATTCGCTTAAAGAGGACTGTGCTGAAAACAGTAATAACCATTATATCCAGCCTGGTTATTGCAGTAAGTCCTATATGTCTCTCTGCTTTGTTTTCCCCTTCACCTTCCGACAGCCCATTTTGCATGGAGCACCCAGAATTATTGTTTTACAACCAGGTCAGGTCAGGTCACTCTGCTCAAATCCCTCCAAAAATTTCCCATCTCAGAGAGCAAGCTAATGTCTTTACGATGATCTGCAAAGGCCCCAGATGATCTGTCCATCACGACTTCTCTGATATTTTCTCCTACTACGGACCCAAATTCACTTCATTTCAGTCACCCCGAACATCTCTGCGCCTTTGCCTTTGCCTTTGCCCTCCTTCCTGGAATGACCCTGCCAAGGTATCTGAAGACTTGCCCATTCAGCTTCTTCAAGGAATTAGTGAGGCCCCTGGCTACCTACTTAAAATGGCACCTTTCCCATTGCACCGCAGAACTCCCTGGCTCCCTCAGTTTGCTTTTGTTTCTTTCATAACACTCACCAACAATTGATTATTTATTTACATGTTTATTTATTATATATTTTCTCACTCCAACCCTCATTAAAACTATAGCTCTGTGACGGCAGGAATTCATGGTTCTGTCCTCTGTGCATGACATTTATACCCTATAAAAATTATTGAATGTGTGAATAAATGAATAAACATAGAATGTGCTCAATATTATTGAATAATGCAATCAATCCTGTTTTCTTGTAAGCTTCTGTAATGCTTAAAGTCTGTATCATGTCAGTTAATACCTAATTATAGTTATTTTTATTAATATTTACTACTGTGAACTCCTCATGTGTAGAGACCCTATTTTACTTATCTTTCTCTAACTGGTTTATTTCAGTCAGCATAAGACTCTCCAGGTCCATCCATTCTGTCACAAAAGGTAAGATTTCCTTCTTTTTTTACAACTGAATGGTGAGCAATTGTGTAAATGTACCCGTGTTTTGTCCTCTCATCTACTGATTGGGCCCTTGGAATGCTTCCGAATCTTGGCTATTGTAAATAAAGTTGCAATAAACATAGGGGCCCATATATTCTTTTGAATTAGTGTTTTGTGTTTCTTTGGATATATTCCCAGAAGCGGAATCACTGGATCATAAGACAATTTTTAATTTTTAATTTTTTGAGGTAACTTTGCAATGCTTTCCACATTGGTTACACCAACCTGCATTCTCACTGTGATTTCACTTATATGTGAAATCTTTTTTTTTTTAGATTTTATTTATTTATTTTTAGACAGAGGGGAAGGGAGGGAGAAAGAGAGGGAGAGAAACATCCATGTATGGTTGCCTCTCACCACCCCACTACTGGGGACCTGGCCCACAACCCAGGCTTTTGCCCTGACTGGGAATCAAATGGGAGACCCTTTGGTTTGCAGGCCAGGACTCAACCCACTGAGCCACACCAGCCAGGGTATATGTGAAATCTAGTGAACAAAATAAATTAACAAATAAAGTGAAGACAGACTCATGGATACAGAGAACAGACTGACAAGCTATCAGATGGGAGGTGTTTGGGGGCTGGATGAGAAGAAGGAAGAGATTAAGCAAATTAAAAAGAAAAGAGAGAGAGAGAGAGACTCACAGACACAGACAACAGTATGGTGACTGCCAGGGGAAATGGGGTGGGGGAGGTAGAAGAAGAGACTAGGGGAATAAACGGTGATGGAAGGACACTTGACTGGAGGTGGTAAACACAATATACAGGTTACGTATTGTAGAACTGTATACCTGAAACCTGTATAACTTTATTAGCCAATGTCACCCCAATAAATTCAATTTAAAATGAAGATTTCATTGTGTGAATGTAATAAGTAAAAATAAAGGAGAAACACAATAAAATTTTTTAATTAAAAAAAAGAAAAATTGAACATTTTGCTACATATTTGCCAATCAATCATTTCTTTTGTGAATAGCCTTTTTTTCTTACTTAGTGGAAGTTCTTACTGTTCTCATTAACTTGTACGCACATCTTACATAGCAGAGACATGACTCCTTTCCCTGCCATTCTTTTAATAAACATCATTTTCAGTTTGCTGTTAAAAAATAAATAAATTTTGCTTGCATTCTCCACAACACTTTAATTACTGCTCAATTACTGGCAGGTCCTCATTAAATCTTTTGTGTAGATTTAAATATTCATTAATAATGTGGCTCTAAATTCTCCAAGAAAATGCAACAAATTTGCTGTGGTATACACTTTCCTCTCCTTCCTCTGCTATTTTTTTTAAATAAAGTCAGCTAAGAAGTAACCACATTAGGAAATATTGAATTCTCAGTTCTACTGAGCTCTATCCTACCATCCAGAGAGGAGCTCATCAGTGAGGACATGGGAAAGAAAAGTGAAGCAAAATAAGAAAAAAAAGGCTGAGAAGGATGAGCCAGAATTGGAATTCCTACTGCATGAGCTTTTGGATGTACCCTGAGGTATTGTTGGTTAATTAAGCATCGTGCAATAGATTGCCATCTCTGGAGCTTCCTTCCAGTTAAAATATTTGATTCAAACAGTATGAGGCAATGTAGGCTTCAAAGGGACTTAACACATATAGATATCTTTACACGTAAGATTGGAGCATTTTGGAAATTCAGCAATTTGGTATAGGACCATAGAAATAATATTATAAGCTTGAAAAAAACTACAAATAATGTTATTATATAATCAGGTAAAAAGTATCATGAGATTATATTCTCTTTATTTCAATATAAAAGAAAGTTTTGCTACCTTTGTTGCCTATTCTTTGTTTATAATCCTTGCTTGTAGATATGTTTATTGATTTAAGAGAGAGAGAAACATTGATTGGTTGCCTCCTGCACATGCCCTGACGGGGATTAAAACTTCAACCTGTGTCCTGATTGGAAACTGAACTCACAACCTTTTGGTGCACAGGACACCCAACCGAGCCACCTGAGCAGGGCGCGTTGCCTGTTCTGGATTTTAATGCTCCCATCGTCCATAAATGTTACCTTATATCTGATGCAGTAGTTCATCATCATAATTTACATGATCTCCTTGACAGGGACACAGAATACCTGCTCACAGGAACATTTTACGTAGACACGTATCAAGTCGCCTCTCAACCTTCTGTTCTCCAAGCTAAAGTATCTCAATTGCTCTATCTTTCCTTCACAGATTCAGCTTCCTTACTGTAATACTTTCTTTAAGTCCTCATCATGTTTTCTTCCTTAATTATATAGAAATTTAAGAACCAATAACTGGATGTATTATTTCAAAGGGTTTAAATACTACACAAAGAGAAGCAGCAAGAAATCTGGACTAAGGAATGAAAGGCCTGGAATCTAGTGCTATTTCAAGTATTCATTACAGCTGCCTTGGTCAAAGCATTTACGACCCAGATCTGCAATTTCTCCAAATTTTGAAACAATAGAAATGTCTTATTTTATCTAATGGGGTCTTTGGGATAAGAAAAAGCTTCACAATATACAAAGCATTTTGTAGCTATCCACTGTAGCGTTTCCTACTAACCATAGTCTTAAAGGAAATTTTGCACAGTAAGAGAAATCTACAGAATTTTATACATACTAATATCATTGGAGAGTACCAAGTTCTGTTTTTAAGAGTTGATTTTTTTTTTAAGAAAGAAGGAAGGGAGAGAAAGAAACGTCAATGTGAGAGAGAAACATCAATCAGATGCCTCTTGCTTGCGCCCCGATGAAGGACCGAACCTACAACCTAGGCAGGTGCCCTGGCTGGGAATCAGATGGTTGACCTTTTGCTTTGTGGGGAAAATGCCCAAACAACTGAGTCACACCAGTCAGGGCAAGAGCTGAAAATTACTAAATAAAATATGACTCTTTGAACCTATTTACTGAGACATATTTAATTTTATTTTCTTGAGGATTTGAGCATCTGTGTTCATCAGGGATATTGGCCTATAATTTTCTGTCTTCAGAATTTTTTCCCCCTGATTTTGGTATTAGAACAATGCTAGCCTCAAAAGAGGAGCATGGGAGTCTTTCTCCCTCCTGATTTTTTAATAATAGTTTCAAAAGGGTAGGTGTCAGTTTTTCTTTGAATACTCGGTAAAATTCATCAGTGAAGCCATCCAGTCTAGGACTTTTATTTGTTAGGAGATTTTTTAAATTACTGCTTCAATTGCTGTAGTTGTAATTGGTCTCTTCACATTTTCTGATTCTTCCTAATTCAGTTTTGGAAGATTTTTTTCTAGGAATTTATCCATTCCATCCAGATTGTCCAATTTGTTAGCATACACTTATTTATAGTATTTTCTTATAATCCTTTGTATTTCTTTGGTGTCAGTTGTTATTTCACCTCTTTCATTTCTGATTATACTTATTTGGATCCTCTCTTTTTTTTTTTGTTTTTTGTTTTCCTTGATGAGTCTAGTTAAAGATTTGTCAGTCTTGTTTATCTTTTCAAAGAGCCAGCTCTGGTTTCATTGATCTTTTGTATTTTTTTTTTTAGATGCTATTTCATTTATTTCTGCTCTGATCTTCATTATTTACTTTCTTCCACTCACTTTGGGCTTTGTTTGTTGTTCTTTTTCTAGTTCCTTTAAGGGGAAAGTTAGATTTATTTATTTGAAAGTTTCCTTTTTTGTTGTTGTTCTTTTTGTTAGGCCTGTAATGTTGAAATACTGTGAATTCTTATCTTAGGACTGCTTTCACTGTGTCCCATAGATTTTGGGTTGTGTTTCTATTTTTATTTGTTTCAAGGTATCTTTTGATTTCTTCCTTGATGTCACTGTTAACCCGTTCATTGTTTACTAACACGTTATTTAGCCTCCATGTCTTTGTGTGCTTGTTCAGTTTTTTCTTGTGATTGATTTCTAGTTTCATACCATTATGGTCAAAAATGCTTGATATGATTTCAAACTTCCTAAATTTATTGAGACTTTTTTTGTATCCTAACATGTGGTGTATCCTTGAAAATATACCACGTGCACGTGAAAAGAATGTATATTTTGCTGCTCTAGGGTGAAATGCTCTGAAAATCATTAAATCTATCTGATCTGGTACGTCATTTAAGGCCACTGTTTTCTTGTTGAATTTCTGTCTGGAAGATCTATCCACTGAGGTCAATGTAACATTTAAAATTGCCTACTATGATATATTTCTGCCAATCTGTCCCTTTATGTCCATCAAGATTTGCTTTACATATTCAGGTGCTCCTATGTTGGGTGCATAAATATTTATAGGGCTTACATTCTTTTGCTAGATTGCTCCCTTTACCGTTATGTAATGCCCTTCTTTGTCTTTTACTATAAACTTTGTTTAAAGTATTTTGTCAGATATAAGTATTGCTACCCCAGAACTTTGTTCTTTTCATTTGCATGATATAACTTTATCTATTCCTTTACTGTTACTCTGAGTTGGTTCTCTTGTAGACAGCCTATATATCGTTCTTGGGTTTCTTTTTAAGCCATTCAGCTATGCTTTGTCTTTTTTATTGGAACATTTAAGCCATTTACATTTAAAGTAATTATTGATAGGTACATATTTATTGCCATTTTATTCTTCATAACTGCATTCATTTTCTTCTCCTTCTTTTTCTTCTCCTCCTCCTCCTTCTTCTCCCTCTCCTTCTCTTTCTTCTTAAAGAAGGCTCTAACATTTTTTTGTAATACTGTTTGGTGATGATGAACTCATTTAGCTTTTTCTTGTCTGGAAAGCTCTTTATTTCTCCTTCAATTTTAAATGATAGCCTTACCGGGTAAAGTGGCCTTGGTTGTAGGCCCCAGCTGTTCATCACTTGGAATATTTCATGTCCACCCTTTCTGGCCTGAAATGTTTCCATTGACAAATCAGCTGACAGTCTTATGGGAGCTCTCTTGTAGGTAACTGTCTTTTTCTTGTGGCTTTTAAGATTCTCTCTTTGTTTTTAACTTTTACCATTTTAATTATTATGTGTCTTTAAGTTCAGGTAGTTTGGGATCCCCTGCCCTTCCTGGATTTGTTTGTTTGTTTTGTTTTGTTTGTCCCTTCACCAGGTTAGAAATGCTTTCAGTCATTATTTCTTCAAACAGGTTCTTGATTCCTTGCTCTTTGTCTTCTCCTTCTGGTACTTTATGATGTGAATATTGTTATTGTTCCTATTGCTCCAAAGGTGCCTTAAACTATTCTTATTTCTTTAAATTCATTTTTGTCTCTGCTGCCCTGATGGGGCATTTTCTGCTACCTTGTGTTTCAAATCACTGATTCAATCCACTGCCTCATCCATCCTAATGTATATTTTTTCTACTATATTCTTCATTTCAGAAATTGTATTCTTCATTTTTGACTGCTTATTTTTTTTATGAATTCTATGTCTTTTTTTATGCTTGCTATCTCTTTATTGATGTTCTCACTAACTTTGTTGAGCATCCATATAACCACATTTTTTTTTTGAATCAGGTGAAATGCTTGTCTCAATTTCACTTAGCTCTTTTTCTGGAGATTTCTCCTGTTCTTTCACTTGGAGCATGTTTCTTTGTCTCCTGATTTCAGCTGTCTCCCTGTGTTTGTTTCTATGTAGTAGGTAGTTCTGCTATGTCTCCCTGTCTTGGTAGAGTGGTCTTATGAAGTGGGTGTCCTGTGGGACCCAGTGGCACAGTTTCCTCATTCATCTGAGCTGGGTGCTCCAGGATTGTCCCTCTATGGGCTATGTAAGCCCTACTATTCTAATTCACTCTTTACTCCTATTGGTTATTCAGATTGATTATTTTATATTTTATTAGCAATGCCAGTTTTGTCCTGGGTGGGGGTAAGGGTAACTTCCACTGCCTTCACTGCCATCTTGGCTCTCCTGGGACATATTTAATGTTATAATTAAATATATGGTTCATATTTTCATTAGAGGCAGTAGTAGAGAACCAAGGAGAATATTAAAAAAAAAAACAACAAAAAAACGAGATAAGTGCTTGTCTTGGTTTAAACTCTTTTGCTATTCAAAATGTGACTGCATTTGGATTGTGTGGAATTAAAGCATAAATGGATATGTATTCAGCAAGCACAGAGGGAATTAGGCAGGAAAAGATCTTACATTTTGGGTATTTTGTGCCTGATTGCCTTCTCAGCATGCTAAATATGTAATGACCGTATGTGATAGAGAGATGCATGGAGTCTGGAAATTGCTCTTTACAGTTCTCCCCGTCACATATCAACACACGCGCACACAACACACACATACACCTCATGTTTATACGTTTAGATTCTGTTTAACATGTTATGCAAATGAAACGTTTTCTCCTATGTTTCTCTTTTCTCTATTTCAAGGCACCTAAATGTAAAAATTCATTTTCTAAAATGTGCAGATACTAGGAAAAAAGTTCCAAAATAATCTGTAAGGATATTGAAGTTTATTGACTTAAACTTTACGGAAACTACAAATGCACAGTATTCACAGATCTCTAGTTCATAGCATAAAGTCAGTAGGCAGAACCACCAGAACTTCTCATGTAAGCATGACTCCTAAAAAAAGATAAATGACTCCTAAGGAAGTGAGAGGTACCCCTTCAAACCTGCAAAATTCATCCATAGGTCAACTATCTTGGTATATATTTTTAAATGTCTACCTTTCCAGCTCCTTGCCGTACTTATTTCTAGTGTCATGAAATTTCTTACAGTCATAAGTTCTTTTAATATTGAAGAAAAATTCTTTCTAATATATTTTGGATAAAAAGTTATAGAAAAATTTCTCTTTATAAGACTATTTGGTTGCAAATACCAGGAACTCGCTTCAAACTACCTGAAGCAAAAGAGATATATTGTGGAAGAATATTGCACTCTGTCATGACTACCACTTGAGGAGTGGTAAAAATTCTCAGAAAAAAAAATATTTTCAGCTGGGCAGACACCCAGAACTAGGTCTACTAAAAGGAAGTAATAAAGCACATGTTTTGTTTCAAGAGTCTCACTTTCATTCCATTTCCTGGAAAGTTCTTTTTTCTTTCAACATCCACTTTCCAAAGTAACTATCAGTTTCATGTTTCCTAGAAAGTCTGTTTTTTAAAAATAATTTCACTTTAGCACCTAATATATCTCAACTTCAATTTTCACACTTCCAAATTAGAGCTAAAAATGCCTGCTTCCCAGAGGTATGATAGAAAACCAAGATGATATAATGCATGTGAAAAACTTATCATGGTGCTTAGTATGTAATTTGTGTTCAATAAAGATCTTTATTTTTGTTTTCTAATCATTAAATCATACTCATAGATTAGTGACACAATGTGTCACTTTCCCAAGGATGTATAGATGCATAAAAGAGTAGCAATTTCATGTATTTACTTCTTGGAGTAGATATAATAAAAAACAATTGTAAAAATGCCCCAACAATGTATTATGAGAGAACAGAATGATTGTATGAAGAGCTACTACATTCTGTAACTTTCAACATTCATACTACTTCCAACAAAAATGCTCTTCTGTATATATAACTGTAAGTAGCATACAGGTAACAATTCCAGTTTGATTAATTATTGATGCTTATTTACTTATTTATACTCAACATGTGTCTTTTTTCCTGGGTAAAATCATGAAACTCAAAATTATGTATGGCTGTTTTATTGAATAATTTTCTCAGTGGTTCTGGATTACTGAGTCCTTATATAACTTCTGTTTATTTTCTTGACAATTTATCAATATACCACACAAAGTTATGGAAATCTTTTATACATTGCATCTGACATATTTCAGCAAGATGATAGAAAATCATGATCTTTAAGTCAACAGCACTCAAAAGGTAGTTAATTAGATTTTTATATCTTTAGCATCTGTAGGATTTAAAAGTCAGACACTGGGAATTATTAAAAGAAGAGAGATTGACAGTTCTGTCCACAGACATTATTGATTACAATATGATATTTATACAACCACAACACTAGAAAAAAAGTACTATAAATATTTTGTCATGAAAAATTCAAGGGGGCATAGAGGATGCCAAGGAAATGTTGGAGGCTTTCATAATTTCAGCACCGGTATTCCAAAGATTGGAGTATTCTGGAAATAAGCACTGACTGCCATAATTACAAATAGATTACACACTGGACCCACTTGTTAGACACTCTTTAGAAACACAGAGAAGAGGCCCAACTTCTTAAGAAAGTGCAGCAGGTAACCACCAGATCATTACTGTCCCCTAAGAGGGGCGGTAAGGGGTGGGGAGATATTATGGTAGGCAAACAAAGAGAAGATATTTTGTGGAAGACGCTATGGTTTTAGAGTATCTAAAAATAACAGAAAGTCTCCAAATATATTTCTAGTCTCTCTATAATTGGAACATTCTTAAAACCTTGAAGGAAGAAAGGCCTGGTATTTACTGAAGTTTATTATCATCTGCAATGGTGAAAGAGAGCAAATTGAATGATAATAATAATAAAAGGCCACTTAGTGAGATAATGTCTCATTTTCCTCTAGCTTGAGCACATGTATTTCTCCTAAGAAGGAGATTGTATATTCTCAGCTGTGCTATTTAAAAATATGAATTAAACTGTACACAATTTCAACCTTATGAGAGAAGCCATAGCTCATATTTCCTATTTTATCTATGCTGGAAATTAAAAGTATATTGAGAAATTTCCTTAAAATGTGTTAAATGGCATGCCGAGAAGCAAAAAGCATGGCCACTCTCAAATCTATTACATACAGCTATTCTATTCCCAGCTGGTTTTCTTGAAATTCCGTAATAGATAAAGAGAGTATTATTAGTGATATAATCAAAAGCCCTCATAAGAGGTTTCATTAAACACAAAGCTAACACCTGGGAAGAACTTTAGCAGATCCTCATATGAAATTTGGAAATAATAAAATGAGATATTTTTAGGTTTGTTATTGTGATGACTTAATGTTGGAAAACATCCTTCCTCCTTCACCATCATTCCTAATCCTCTCTCGTAATTTCTCAGTTTTGGTTGCATCTGAGACATCAGCCTTGTTCAGAAAGTATGTCTTCTTTCTGTTGTTAAAACCCAACGGCAAGAGATCACCAGGTACAAAACACATATCTGATAAAGGACTTGCATCGAAAACATACACAGAACACTTACAACTCGACAGTAAGAAAATAAACAACCCAATCAAAAAGTGGGCAAAAGATCTGAACGCAAACCTCACCAAAATGATATACAGATGGGGTGCTATGGAAAGGTGCTCAGTATGATATTCCATTAGGGAACTGTGAACCGAAGCACAATGATAGGCCACCCCACATACACTAGAATGAAGAAATTCCAGGACACTGACACCACCAAATGCTGGCAAGGATGTGGAGCCACCAGAACCCCCATTCACTGGTAATGGGATTGCTAATGGAATGCAAAATGGTACAGCCACCCTGGAAGACAGTTGGACAATTTTTTACAAAGCTAAACATAGTCGTATCATACTACTCATCGATCCCACTCCTCAGTCTTTACCCAAATAGATTGAAATCTTTTGTTCACAAAAAACCTACACAAGAATATTTACAGCTCTTTATTCATAACTGGCCAAACTTGAAGCAACCAAGGTGTCCTTCAGGAGGTGAATGGATAGATAAACTGTGCTATATCCAGACAATGGAATATTGTTCGGTGATAAAATGAAATAGGTTATCAGGTCATGAAAACACATACTTCCTAAATGCGTAATACTAAGTGAAAAAAGCTGCATGTTCTATGATTCCAACTGCATGACCTTTTGGAAAAGGTAAACATATATAGACAGTAAAAAAAGATCAGGGTTCTTCCTTTGTCCCTTTTTAAGACAGAAAATAACTTTCCAGCAACTAACTCCCATATGTATCTTCCTGTATTTTTAACCTTGTTCCTCAGCCTGAAGCACCATTATATGTGTCACCTCCTAAGTTCTCTGTGTCTGGGACTGAGTCCAGGAAATATTCTCTGACTTTATACCAGGGGTCAGCAAACATTTCTGCAGAGGGCCAAATATCAGATATTTTAGGCTTTACAGGCCACAAAGATTCTCTACTACATATTCTTCTGTTTTGTGGGGGTTTTGTTTACAACTATTTAAAAATATAAAAACCATTCTTAGCTTGAGGCTGTGCAAAAGCTGGATTTCAACAATGATGGAAAATTATACAATGTTTTTATCATGACTACAGTTCAATTCCACAAGTATTTATTGAGCACATTCTATGTGCCAAGCATGAAGAATGCAACCACATATAAGTGAGGCAGATTCCTATTAGGTCAGGAAGTGTTGAACTGGGAAAAAAATGATATAATTAGAGAAAAATCACTGCATATAGTGAATTCTTAGATTCCAAAGGCTCCCTTATGAAAAGGACATAGCATCCAGAAATTTTGCTTTTTTTCAAAGCCCATATTCGAAGAAGTGTTTTTATTTATCTCTCCTTTCATTTACAATGTGTTCCTTGATTATCTTCATGTACAAAACTGTACATGACTTATGTACTCCTATTATAATAACATTTATCTTTATGTTGAATTCTCCGTCTTTGCACTTTTCACCATCTATGTGCCTGGTGAGTAAGTTTATAGTTCTTCTCTATATGAGCTGGAGAAACTTCTATATCTGCAGCTGGGAACCAATTTGTCATATGGAAATTAGAAAGCTGGTGATTATAGTGGGGCAGCTGGGATGGTATCTCTATGGTACATGTAGGGTGGCCAGTGACATGGGCTGTGAAAGAATTCACAAAGAAAAGAAAATGCAGAGAACAAAATTTGATTTTTACTTTCCCAAGAGAGGGGAAGGGCTAGGTGCAGAGAAGCGCACCAGCAGCGAAAAGTTGGGGCTCTGAGTTTTTACTGGGTGATAAAGGGGGTGGGAGAATGCACCTGGGTAGTCATGGCAATTAGTTGTAAATCAGGAGGTTTCAAGCAATTGTACAAGCTTCAGTGTGTTCTGCTGTTTTTTGGGGGTTCAGGGTTCGGACGCTCTGGTCCGACATGTCCTGTTTGTGTGATACAAAACACCTGCTCGGAGGGTGCTTCTAGTAATCTCTCCAGTCCTGAGAACAGAGGCTCAGAGAAACAATAGTTAATTATGTCTGACAGCCTCAGGAAAGTGAAATAGCTAGCACTGGTAAAGAGGGCCTGAAAGGGGTCTTTTTGTCCTTTCAATGTATATCCTTTATGAAGGTATAGGTCTCATACCCTTGAAAGATGTTTCTCCTTTAGAACATGTTTTCTAATTTGCAAAATGGAAGTACATTAGAAACTAGTAACAAGTCTGTGAGAAAGGAAAAAAGAAAAATAAATGCTGCCTTAAACAGTTTTGGATAACAGGTGACTCCAATATTTCAGTGGGTGGTTTACATCAACTGTCATTTACTTCCACTCATGTGACATGTAGGTTGCAATTAGGCTATGTCTGCATTGAAGCTCTAACATTTCGTCCTGGAACACAGACAGAAGTAGAAACCCCTACTTGAGTTTCCTATGGAAGAGAACATTTGTGCTTATGGAAGCGTTATGAGCACAAACCAAGATGAACCCAGCAACCATAGTTAAAGATTCTTTATTGCTCTCTTCAAATGTAACCAAGACGGACAACAGGAAAGGGAGAATTTTGCAGAACATAAAGCTAAAGTCCATGGAGAACAGTGAACAGGGGAGCAGAACGGGGGTCCCAATTCAAGATTATTGCCTACCTCAGCATAAGGGGTTTTCACCGTGTTTGCCCAAATTTCAGAACTACCCTGTGACTCCTCTGGGCTTCAAATTCTCCCACGATGGAGCAGCTTTCTCAGCCTACTTCCTGCAGATAAAAGTTGGAGGATCCGGGTTTACTGCTATCTTGTTTTCTTCCCTAATCCTCACCCGAGGATATGTGTTTATTGATTTTAAAGAGAGAGGAAGGGGAAGAAAGAGAGAGAGAGAAAGAGAAGCCTTCTGTATGTACCCTGACTGAGTATCGAACCCACAACCTAAGTATATGCCCTGACCAGGAATCAAACCTGCAACCTTTTGCTGCGTGAGACAACGCTCCTATCAGTTGAGCCACCCAGCCAGGGCATGGGTTTACTGTTATCTTGAACAGTCCATATTATCTTTGTTCCAAATCCTGCTACTTTTTAGTAACCAGTTTCTCAAACAGAATATATTTTTTTAAATTCTACTTAATGTAGTCAGCACCATAAACAATCACTCCCTCACAATTTCTTTTGACTGTAGAGTTCGCCTCACTTAATTTCAGGTACTTTCAACCTATCAGATTATTGTGGAATTATTCCTTTCCCTTTCCTGTAGCCAATTTGTCCAATTTTCCATTTTTATCCACTCAGAAATCTAACATGGAACATGACATGACCATGTATGGTATTTACCCTGCGATAGCAGATTTTCTAATTTTATGTTCCCATGTTCAATTCTGTTAGTTCCACAATTGCTGGGATCCCTACACTGTCATCCCTACTTTCAAACACACCAATTCTTTTCTGAGCCCAGCTTTCTCACAGCACCATCTCAGATGCACATACTAACAACAACTCATGCTAGAAATATACTGTTCTAAAACCTTTGTACCCAAAGCTACAGCCTTTTATTGTTCATCAAATGCCTCTCAACCTATCTCAAACAAAAATATTCCAAAATATTTTGCCACTGTATAACACTTTTCAAGTTAAAAACAAGTTTCTCTTCCTCCAGGTGTCCAGCAAAATCTTTGTCACATATATTAGGCATTTTTGTTACAGCATCTCGCAAGGTTTAGCAGTTATTTTCTCAATTGGACATATTTGCTACTAATCAATAATCCCCAGAGCTCAGTGGGTCACCTTAGAAGGCATTTTATTTCTTTTGGATTACGTGCAGACTGTGCTTTGGCTCCGGCTGTTATGGCCGTGTTCAACTCTGCTTGGCTCCACTGCACATCTCGTTCCTGAACTCAGTGTGGCAGAAGAGCCTCTGCGTAGAGTGTGCCGTGTTCATGGCAGAGGGCAAAAGCGAGAGGCTGGGATGAAATCTCTTTTAAAGTATATGTCACATTTTCTTCTATCTATTGGCTAAAGTATGAGGACAGGGAAGTATCTTCCGGCCGAGGGAGGCACCAGGTCACAGGGCAATGGATGGGGAGGTAAAGGGAGGGAGGGACTGCATCAGTAATACAGTTTAAGACAAAGGCTGTGCAATGGGAGGCTCGTTCTGAGATTACATTTCATGAATGAGTTACTCCTTGAAGCATAAGAAAAGCCCTCAAGTAGAATATAAACAAATATCACAATAAGCCTTTCCATTTTTCATTTAATTTTGGAATCCTTAGGGAGAATTCGTTCTCCCTAAGGTAATGAACATAGATGCCAAATTAAGTTAGATATCTCATTTTCTTCTAACCAGTTCCCTCACCCTAACCAATTCCCTCACCCAGCCTCTCTATACCACCTCCTTTAGAAAAAGCAAAAGCATTACACAATTAAAACAGAACGATTGGGAACTCTGATGGGAAGGAGCATTGTTAAACGGCTCCCACAAAGGTTTGGCAGAAGGTGGTATATTTAAGCCTATCTGTTTATCGATTCCATGGTTATACCATCCCTAAAGAACTCTCTATAACTCCTCCCTTATAACAGAAATATCCAGTTTACTAGATCCTAAATAAAAAATATATTGGTAAAAATATTAAAAAGTACAAAATTTATTTTTAATGATACATAAAATTTTATCTGTGGTCATTAAATACCTCATATATACCTTAGAAATTCAGATGTTTCTAATTAATATGAATTCTCCAAGTTCAAGAACATTGTCAATAAATTCTTTACTATTATTATTTTTTACAATTAAATACTATTATTCTTTATCAGATTGGTTATATATTTTCATACTAATTATACTTAGCCCTATTCTTTATGTGTAATCACACCCTTTTTATTTTATTTTAAAGGACTAAAAAAGATTCGCCATTACTGAAAAGGAACCTGCTCAGGTTGAGCTGTTCTTAGAATAAAGGCAATTTCATCTTTTGTAGCAGAACAAACTATGTGCATTTCATTTGTCCTTGGAAAGCACATTCACAGAGAGAAGGGTTTATAAAGATTTAAAAAGAAGATTTGATGCCAAGTGCCATAGAACAGCAAACTCCACCAAAACTACAATTTTATACTTCAAGAAGCTAATAGGCCTTTAATAAACCACACTTCCTGTTGAGATAAGTAGAGCTAAGCATTCTCACTCAACCAATGAGGGAAAGCAAGGTTGTGGAAGAGTATAAAGTAATTTGTCCAATGTCAAAGGAGTCAGAAGTAGATCTTAGAATAAGGCCCTAATAGGTTACAGTGAGGAAGAGAATTACAAAAATTACAAGCCACTCACTCATAGCACAGCATTTCTGCTGCGGGAATAAATAGCCTCTGTCACGAGAACCCATTTCAACGGGGAACACAAACTTAAGTGGCTAAGCATTAGAATTAAGAAAAAAACTGTCACAATACCTAAATAACTCCAATGTTCATTTTGAACATAAAACCTAGAAAATTTATATTATCACGGCACTTTACAGGACTTCCCTAAGCTCTTCCATTTTCAACAGGGGTGGCCACATCATTCATTTATCCACCAACAAGTCCTCCTCCCTCCAGAGTACATGTGTGTTATTTTAACATACAAAATTAAAAATGCCTATATTTATTTATCTGCCATTTAATGTTATTTTATTATTGGAGCTAAAGATAAAAGCAAAATGTAATTTGCCCATGAGCTCATTGTGGAAGCTTGTGAAGGATGAGACCACTGGGCACTACCAAAGATGGAACTTTTATTATTATGAACTTTGTTTTTTATTTTGCATACAATTCTGAACACACATAATAAATAGTGAACATGACCACCTGAAGTGCTATAAAGGACATTGTGTTTGATTTTCCTGAGACATTCGGATCCCTGTTCTGAAACAATTTATGGAATGTCCATTTGCACATCCATCCTGTGTGTCTGACACCCAAGCAGCACAGCGCCTTGGCCCTCTGGCGAGACCATAAATTAAATACACAAATCACCTTTTCCTTACCTCAACCATGAAGGGACAGGCTAAGTCAATTTCTAAAGAAACACCATAAAATATGCTTTTGTAGCTATTTTAATGCTTCATGATTCAAGCAACTAGTTTGGCAGATCTCAGCAATATCTTAAAATAAAACCTTACTCTTACATCGTAGTTATAAATTAATATGACTCACTTCCCTGTCAAAATCACAAAATCTTTATAAATAAGATCTTTTGATCTCTATAAAATTCAAATCATATATTTTATATCTGATATCAGTATGAAATCCATAGTATGTTTGTGTGGGGAAAAGAATTATAAACTAGTAATATTTATTTATAATTAACATGTCTAGAACTTACATATTCATGAAATACTGTTCTTCAACAGTTGTTACCTTGAACCCTTTCAGTGAATCCCAATGATATGTATTTTTAGTATAGTTAACAGTCTGTGTAATTTCCTGAACTGATTTAGAGCATGGATTCTGTCCCCCTAGAAAATATTTTAGGGTATTATTTAAAGGAAAACACTTTCCTGTTATCACATAGAAAACCCTAATAAAGATAAATTATCTGACTGTCACTTGTTGCATGATGTTACACCCAACAGAAAGACAATCCAAACTTATTATTTAGAAAGTAATAAACATCTTTATGGAACTCTCTAAAGTAAACAGAGGAATAATTATATTGAATCTACACAGAACAAAGCTTCGGTAAAGCCTTCATACTCTCAAATCCCCATACTGTCTGCTAAAAAATCTATTTGCTCTATTGTGTTCAAAACGCTCTAGAAAAATCTTAAACCTGCAATGAATCTATATGTTCTACTTCTTCTATTTCTCCTTCCTGTCAGCTTACGAATTAATTTTTTCATAAGTATCTCTCTTTCTGTATCAGATGGGTTGTTTTCAACTGCAAGTAAATAAATACTACTCAAACAAAAGTCACATGATAATGAGGAATTTATCTTCCTACATAAGAATATTAGAGACCAGGAGAGTTTGAGATAGTTATTTAGCAGCTCAACAATTGTGAGGCCTTCAATTTGGCTGTCCTGCAAATTTTTTTCCTATCCTGGTAATGAAATGGTTGCAACAACGCCAAATAGCACATTCTTACCCCAAAACATCCAAGGGTAGGAAGAGGAAGCCCCTTACTCACTTCCCTTTTTTAAAATAAAGAGCATTTTGTCCTGGGCAGTGTGGTGCACTTGGTTGGAACATTGTCCCATAGACTGAAAGGTCATGGGTTCAATTCCTGTCACAGCACAAGCCCAGTTTGTGGATTCGATTCCTGGTCAGGGTGTGTACAAGGAGGCAACCAACTGACGTTTCTCTCTCACATCAGTGTTTCTCTCTTCTCTTCTCTCTCTCTCTCTCTCTCTCTCTCTCTCTCTCTCTCTCTCTCTCTGTCTCTCTCAAAGCAATGACAAAAATGTCCTTGGTTAAGTATTAAAAAAATTTTAAAAAAACAATGAAGAACATATTCTCAGAAATACCCACTGACATTGTAATGTCTTATTGTTTAGGATTTTGTCATGTGCCCATGCATATCAACCACAGGGAGGAGGACTGAAATAACTAGTACTGGCTGATCTGGTCTAATCAAGATTCATTTCATCAGGTTGGAGAGAAGTCCACATAGTACCTGGCAAAAAGCTTGCTTAGAAAGAAGAGGAGACACATTTTTGAAGAAGAAACCAATATTACCTGCCCTTTCTATTTAGCTTCTCTCTCACTCGTGCAATATCCCACAACTCATTATTCCCATTCAGCACTACAAAAAGATCCTGCAAGCAAATAAAAATCTATAAAAAGGCAAGGAAGGATAAAGTTAAAATTATACATTAATTTTCTATGCCATATATGTAAATATGTCATGGGAAGTATTAATGCATAAATACCATACTGTTTCTGTCACCTTCCATTTTTCTTTTACCAGTAGTAGATTGTTCTTTCCATGGAAATGAATACTTTCACAAGATCATTTTTATTGACTGACAATTTTGTGACTACCAAAATTATTAGCAATTTATATATTTTCATGTGTGATCTTTGTGTATTTTTCAAGTTTCTTTTCTTGTTGATGCAAGACCTCTAATGCACTAAGGATATTAATTTTTATATCATATATATTGCAACTATTTTCTCAGTTGACTTTTGATTTTGTCATGTTGGTATTTTTTCACATAGAAAGAATTGTAATTTTCATGTAGTTGAATCCATCAACTTTTCTACCTAAAGCCAATCTTCCATGTTACTCTTAAAAGACACTTTCTATCCTAAAACTATATATTTTTTTGTCTATATTTTTACTTGTGGCATATTTTAAATCCTTTGACCCTAGAACCAGTTTATCTACATTAAAATTCTAGTCAGCCAAATATTAGGTGTGTTAGTTTAGGCAATTCAATTAAATTATTTTTACTTATTGTGGGTCACTTAGAACTCACAATACTTGTCTATTCTTCTAGCACTTTTAGTTTATGTTCTATAGGTGAAGTTTCAATCCATTTAGATTTAATTTGATACACAGTACAACTTAGGGACTTAACCTTATATTTTTAAATGTTTACTCTGTTCTCCAAAAACCAATTAAGTCAAATGAAAATTATTTTTCTGCTGATTTGAAATAGTGGCCTTTATCATAACTACATTTCTTATCTGATTTATGCATTTCTGGGCTTTCCATTTTGTCACACTTCCTTGTATTTCCTGTAGTTTTAACTTTATTTTAATATTATGCTTCTTGGTTCAAAAAAATTCTTGAGCCTGAATGTGGACTGTAATCTATTCCTCTTTCTCTCATTGGAATGGTTTGTCTTGGCATCAACATTTTCTATTATTAATGATACAATTCATATTTTTTTATTGGCATTTTCCTCGTTTGTCTTTGTCTCACTCTAAATTTTTCCTTTCCTCTTGTCTGAAACATTTTATTTCGCTACATTTATTATGTACAA
>PVJD01006383.1:0-99288 GCA_004026545.1 Mormoops blainvillei | reverse complement strand
GAAACCCAGGAGCGCCTCTCCCCAGACGGGCAGCTGAGCTGCGGGAAGCCCTAGAGCAGGGACCCCGAGGACTGGCCCTGCGGCTCTGGCCAAAGCTACAGGTGGTGGTGACTCTGGATGCAGGAGGCCAGGCTGAGGCCGTGGCTGCCCTGGGGGCCTTGTGGTGTCAAGGGCTAGCCTTCTTCTCGCCTGCTTATGCAGTCTCTGGAGGTCAGCAGGACTCAAGGGTGGTGAGCTGGGGGCGGGGGCAGAGGGCAAAGGGCACCCAGCGAGTTACCATGTAGTGAGCCCTTCGACATTATCTCATTTAATCCCCCTCAGTACCCTGTATATCCTCCCCAACACCAGCGGCTCCATTTTACAGATAAAAAAGTAGGCTCCTAGAGGCCGCACAAATTGACAGCGCGCCAGCATTTACCCCCAGGTCTACCACATCCGGAAGCACTGCCCTCCCTGATTACAGCCCCAGAGGCAGCGTGCCGAGCTTAGGGAAGCCACGCGCGAGTGGATGGAAGGGCAGCAGTGGGATCAGGTGCTCAGAGGACTGAGGTCCAGGGTCGGGGGCGAGGGTCTATCAGAAAGTACCGGCACCACCAGGTGAAGAGGCCGCTTGCTCCTCGCAGGGGTGGTGGGCCTGAACCTCTGGCCAGAGCAGCCTGGTGGGCTCTACCTCCTGCCTCCTGGCGCTCCCTTGATTGAGCTGCTCCCAGTCAAGGAAGGAGGCCAGGAAGAGGCGGCCGCCACCATCCTGTTGGCCGAGGCCCAGAAGGACAAAGAGTATGAGCTGGTGCTGACGGACCACACCAACCTTACCAGGTGATCACCTGCCCGCCCACCCCGCGGCCACCTCAGGCCCTCCAGGACCCTGTTGAGGGCCAAGGGCACAAGCTAATGGGGTCCTTGGGCCTGACTCACCCCTACTCCCCCACCCTGTCAGGTGCCGCCTGGGCGATGTGGTTCAGATGGTTGGTGCCTACAATCAGTGCCCGGTCGTAAGGTTCATCCGCAGGTAGGTGACCTCCCGGGAATCTGAGGGGCTGTCCTTGTGCCCTGGGCACCTCTGCCTCTCCCTCCCTTCTCTCCAGGCTGAGCCAGACCCTGAGTGTGCGAGGAGAAGACATTAGTGAGGACGTGTTTTCTGAGGCCCTCGGTCGGGCAGTGGGACAGTGGCCAGGGGCCAAGCTGTTGGACCATGGCTGTGTGGAGAGCAGCATTCTGGGTAAGCTTCTCCCTTGGCTCCTGCTCCCCATTCTTGGGTTGGCTGCCCCTCAACCCATACCCATCCTGCTGAGAGGCCTCTAGGAAGATGCTAGGACCCAGCCTCCTTTGCTGCTCCTACCAAAAGTCCCTCCCTGTGTCTAACCCATCCCTCCTGCTGCAGCCTCTCCCCATCTCCTTTCCTGACCTGTTTCATATTTAGGACTAGGCCTGGGTTCCTCTCCGTTTACCCGCTTCTGCTCCAAGAAACCTCGTTTCCCCAGGAAGCTCAGAGCGGGGAAGCACAGGGTGGGGACAGCAGAAGCTGCCCATTCACCGGAGCGCGTGTGTGCGGGGTTTGTCTGCAGATTCCTCCGGGGGCTCTGCTCCCCACTATGAAGTGTTTGTGGCCCTGAGGGGGCTGAGAAACCTGTCAGAGGAAAATCGAGACAAGGTAAACGAGACAGGGACAGGATCTGACTGCATGTCCCCTTCGCTCTGCACGGCCCAGGTGCAGTGGGCGCAGCAGAGCATGGGGAGGTGGGAGCAAGGAGGAGAACTTGTCCGAGGCTCTGGGAAGGAAGGGGCGAGTCCCACAGACACACACGTGCACACTTGAGGCTCCTACCCACACAGTCGTGCCAACCTCATCCACACGCCGCACAGCCACACAACAGCCTCACTCTGCCGCTCTGTTCTCAGCTTGACCACTGCCTCCAGGAAGCTTCTCCCTGCTACAAGTCCCTGCGGTTCCGGGGCAGCGTGGGCCCTGCCAGAGTCCATCTGGTGGGGCCGGACGCCTTTGGAGCACTCCGGGCTGCCCTGGCTGCCTCCCCGTCATCGCCCTTCCCTCCCGAGATGCCCCGGGTCCTTAGGCGCAGGCACCTGGCCCAGCTCCTGCAAAGGAGGGTGCTGTCCTGAGCTGAGGCCTGCCCGCTGCCCCCTCCGCCCCCAGAAGCTGCCTCTCTCTTTCCTCTGGGGCTTCTCTAGATGGGGAGCCCCTGGCCAGGGTCTCTGGCTCTGTGTCACCTGTCAGTTGCTCGTCAGAGCTGCTGGGCCTTGGGGAGGTCCAACCTAGTCAACCAGGCCTGGGGAGGTGACTTCGGGGCACAGCAGACTCCAGCAGTGCCCTGCCCAGAGCCCCCTTGGCCCGCGCTGGGGGACACTGCTGCAGAGTTCCCACACGTGCCAACGGCTCCTGCGCCTCTCAGCCCAGTGTGCTGGGAGGGCGGCAAGTGTCGGGATTTAATGTTCCCAGGAGCGACCCTCGCTCAGTTAGCAGGGGACAGGAGTCGTGAATACTGGCCTCAGAGTCATCGCCCTGCAGTGTGATAATTCTGACGTGTATCCTGCACCAGCAGCCCGCAGGGGTAACCGTTAACACAGACCTAATGGCTTTCCTCCCATCCCTCCCATCCCCACTCCCTCATGTGTTTTCTAGGGTCACCCCGCCAAATAAACCCTTGAACCAAGGTTCTTGACTCAGGGTCTACTTTTGGGGAAACTGTAGTGGTCCCTTTTGCTCTGCTCCTGCTGCAGCCTGCCCCCCTCCCTTCCACTCCGGTTCCCAGGCTTCTATTTCCCCCACCCCGCTGGGGCAGGCCCTGAGTGCGGGTGCACCCAGGGGCCCTCAGGCCCCCCTGCCACGGCCTAGGTCAAACCATAAGACACAGACCCCCTTCCTCCTACCTCTCCCTACCCCAAGCTTAACCTAAATATGAAGGGGCTGCTCCCCAATGTCCATGGCCCTGGCTCAACACAGGTCCCTTTCCTGGCCCAGCACCCAAGAATCACCTCCACGGGCAGGGGCTGTACTGCAGATCATGAGGCACCACAGCAGGAAGCAACCGCAGAGACCACGTGGGCTAACTGCCCGCCTAGCCAGCGGGACACTGAGGCTTCGCGAGGTCGCGGGGCTTGCGCAGAGCCCAGCAGCTCCTCCTCAGTAACGTAGCACCTGTTTCTAAGTCTCCAATTCTGCCCCTGAGTTACTTCTGGATCCTACGCCCTGCAGCCACCCCCCTGTGGCCACCCATCCAGCCTCTATATCAGCCCATGACTCCTTCCTGCTAAAACCCTCCATGGCTCCCCAGAGCCCACAGGATCAAGACCAATCCAGCTTAGCCTCAAAGACCCTTTGACCCATCCTGGGCCTTCCTTGCCTGTCCAGTCGCCTCTCGCCTCTAAGGGAAGCTGTGACCATGGGGACCACACCCCATGATCCCACATGAGTTAAACACCGTCACCTTCAGGTCTTTGCTCACATTGTCCCTTCTGCAGAATGCCTTTTCCCCCGAACTTACCAGGTAGATATCTCCTTCTCGTGGAAGACCTTTTCAGAGTCCTTTCTCCCACTGAGCTACCGTATATGCCGGGTCATACCCCCCGCCCCGCCCAGGACTTTAGAGCTCCTTGAAAATTGGGCATGTCCTATGCATACCGTAGCTCCAGAGCCCAGTGCAGGGCCTGACACAGAGCCGATGCTCAATAGACAGTGCCCTGAATAAGAGAGACTCGAGCACGGTGGCTCCCTCACGGCTGACGGTGAGAGGGAGCCCCGTCCGTCCCCTCCAGCAAGAAAGCTGGTGAGGTTGAAGGATAACACCAGTTGTTTTTTCCCCTACTGCCCAGGTTCAGTTTTCAAGGTTTCCCATCTCGGGGGCTAGTGGAAAGAAGGGGCTGAAGGAAGGGAAGGCCCACTCGGGGGCCTTTTTCCAGAGCGGAAGGCGGCCCTGGAGCCTGACAGACCCCAGGGGCAGAGACAAGGAGCAGAGGGAGAGAGGCCGGCTGCCTGGGTGGCCTCCCAGCCCCCACACACCCTGTGGAGAGTGGCTTTCATGACTGCTTCCTCTCCTGACCCTCATTAGCAGCTACCCCTCCTTGCATTGCCCCAGGCCAGCGCCCCCACCAAGGCCTCTTTTGTGCTCCCAGATTCCTGGGTGCAAGGTGGCCTCATTAGCGCCCGGAGACCGCCCCATCTCCAAGGAGCGGGAAGACAGGCGAGGCGGGGAGCAGAGGCTCAGTGATCCAACTCCAGCCTCTGAGTGCCTTGGCGGCCATTCCTTGGGCCCAGCCTGGAGACGGCCCCCCTGTGCAAGGCTAATCTTAGACTTGCCTTTGTCTAGCCCCAGAGTGGACGTGGGTGTTTGTCTCTCCCCCGCCACCTCAGGGCACTATAAACCCCAGCCCCCTGGTAGCAGGTCACAGTCGACAGCCTCAAAGTTCCTAGCTACTTGGACCACTGGCGACGACACCATTGCCTGCTACTCCACACTCGGAGCTCCAGGCACCATGAACCCTCCCTCCACAAAGGTAAAGGCCCAGGGGTCGGGGGGATGCATCATACCAGGGGGCAATGAGAGTGCTTGCTCAGGGGCTGGAAGAAAGGCTGGAGGTGTCTCCTCTCTTGGCCTTCTCCTGTGAAGGCTCTGAGGTAGGGAGGGGACTGGGTGGACCTTTGGTGGAGACTCTGCCTTGGTTAACATTCGACTGTACCCCGTTCTCCTAAGAGCTCATGTTTATTGAGAACTTACTATTCTTCAGGTGCTGTGTTTGCCCCTGTCATCTCATTTTATCCTCCCAGCAGCTCTGCACAGTAGGAATTAGTGAATACCCAATTCACAAGTGAGGCGGCTGTCCCCCCGAGGGTAGGAAACTGGCCCAAAGGCCAGTCCAGTGTCCCCTGCAAAGGAGCAGGCAAACAAGACGACTTGGATCCCGCTAGTCCTTGATTTGCACGGGTTTGCCGCTGTGGGTAGGGGGAGCGGGACTACAAGGGACCTGTTTCCCTGAGTGTACAAACTTCTGGGCAGACGGACTCACACACACCTGTTTTCATGTGGATTGGTAAACACTCTAATGGGGATACAACGAATTAAGGATACCCAGAGAAGACAGGGATTCTTTCTGCCCAGGGCGTCTCAAAAGGCCTCCTGGAGGAGATGTTGTGCTGACACTTGTAAGATAAGCAGGTAAAAAAGCCAGATGAGACCCGCTCCAACCCTCACACAGCATTGCCAAGAGGCAGGAAAACGGAGAGACAGCGAGGAAGAGGCGCAGGCCAGGAGGGGGCGCGCAACCATCAGAGCAGGGACTGGAAGCGGGAGAGGCGGGAAGACCCAGAGCTCCCGCTCTCCACCTCCCTAGGTCTCCTGGGTCGCCGTGACGCTGCTGCTGTTGCTACTGCTGCCGCCCGCGCTGCTGTCGCCCGGGGCAGCCGCGCAGCCCCTGCCCGACTGCTGCCGCCAGAAGACGTGCTCCTGCCGCCTCTATGAGCTGCTGCACGGCGCGGGCAATCACGCGGCCGGCATCCTCACACTGGGCAAGCGGCGGCCCAGCGCCCCAGGCCTACAGGGACGGCTGCAGCGCCTCCTGCAGGCCAATGGCAACCACGCAGCCGGTATCCTCACCATGGGCCGCCGCGCAGGCGCAGAGCCAGCGCCGCGCCCCTGCCCTGGACGCCGTTGTCCCTCTCCCGCCGCCTCTTCTGTTGCTCCCGGGGGACGGTCCGGGGTCTGAGCCCGTGCCCAGGCTATGACCTGACCCTGCCCTCTCCCTTCTGCCTTCCCGGTGTCAGCCCCCAGAAAAAAAGCGCAATAAAGACGAGTCTCCGTTAATGTGGCTGGTCTCTGTTCCTGTGTGGTAGAGCCCTGCCCTCCAGAGGGCGTAAGAGTCATGCGAACTATAAAGAGCCGGAGAGCCTGTCTGCCCGGCTCTGGGACGCCTCCGTTTAGGCGTCGTTGAACACGAAACTCCTGGATGGGCAGCTCCCAGAGCAAGGATCCGTGCAAGGTCCTGGGGGTGCGGAAAGAACCGTAGATGTGCATGCTTGGATGGGAGGATGCGGAACACGTCCCTCGACGCGCTGCTGTATCCGGCCTTTACGGAGTTGCGGGAGAGGGAGGGGAGCAAGAAAGGCTGCCCAGAGGAGCGGAATCCGGCTGGGAAGGGTTGGGAGTAGAGCCTGTGGAGGAGACAAGGAACATGAGATTCAGCCTGAATCACCCGGAATGGCTGCAGCGTGGGGTAGAGTGTGTGGGAAGAGGTTAGGCACTGGAGGGGAGGCGGTTAGGTCGTGCAGACCGGATTGGAAAGGCCCTTACAAGTCATCAGACTTTGCATTTTATACTGTAGGTAGCTGGGAGTCACGAGTTCTTATGCAGGGATGGAGCGACATTTTCCTGCAACTTTAGTGGAACACTCCAGCTATGGGGCGAATTGTGCCCGCTCCCCAAATTCATCTGCTGCTGTTCTAACCCTCAGCACTTCAGAATGTGACCTTATTTGGAGGGTCATTGCAGATATAATTAGTTAAGATGAGGTCATATTGGAGTGGGGGCCTTATGAAAAGGGGGGATTTAGTCACAGAAATGCACACAGAGAATCCATGTGAACAGAAAGGCAGAGGTGGGTGATGCATCAACAGGCCAGAGATTGCCAAAGATTGCCAGTAGCCCCACCAGCAGCTAGAACAGAGGGATGGAACAGGTTTTCCCTCACAGCTTTCGAAAGGAACCGGTCTTGCCATTATCTTGAGCTTGGACTTCTAGCTTCCAGAACTGTGAGACAATACATTTCTATTGTTCAAGTACCCAGTGTGGGGTACTTTGTTACAGGAGGCCTAGGGAACTGATATAATACCCAAAAGTAGAGACACAGAAAGATGTGACACTTTTAAGCAATCTGACATCCCAGATAATGCTGGGTTAAAACTCCGTGGGGAGGAGGGGTGGGGCAACTGGCTTGGCTTCTCTGAGTCCATCTTTCCACTCTCACTGGCTTTAACTGTTTTGTTCCGGGAAACAGTCACCGGAAGCCTCCAGGCTCAGCTGCCACGAATTTTCTGCGTCTATGTTGAAAAAGTCCTGTCTGGTCTCACCTAGGTCCTTCTTACTGATGTACTGGTTAAGCCTTGGAGAAAATGGAGTTCAAGGTCCACCAGTGTACCGGTGATTTGCAAACTGACTCTTTCCACCTTGAAACTATCTTTCTCTGCCCCAAACTTGCTTCTAGCCTCTCCTCCACTTGTATGGCAGCAGAGAGAAAGAGGGTTAAATCAAGACAATAGGAAGAGTGAGAATAGAGAAAATTGCTCTCCAACCCCTTATTTTGTGCCAAGGACATGCATTAAGCTATGAAATTCTCATAACCGCATGAGGTAAAAATCATTAGCTCCATTTTACAGATGAGAAAAGTGAGGCTCGGAGAGGTCAATTCACACATTTAGTAAAGGGTACAGCCGGGATTCTACCCAGTGGACTCCAAAGCTCTTTTCATCCACCCTGCCGGACTCAAGAGGCAGAATTTGCCAGCGTGCTCTCCACATACTGAGGTACAGGTGGGGGTTAGGCAGGGTATTCTAGGAGTTCCAAGCTTTGTCTTCCCCCAACTAGCAAAGCTAGCCTCTTTAACCCTTGCTCTCACAGTGGAGCGCAGGGACTTGGGGATGCTGCAGAACAGCCTAACTCCAGCAGGCACGCAGCACTGCGAACCATTCCCAGCGTGGGCGGAGAGTGGGGAAGCCCGTGGGGCGGAGCCAGAAGGAGCGCCCCGGAACCACGCGTGGGGGCGTGGCCACCCGGGAAGAGGCGTACCTGGCACTCAGGCCCCGCCCCACCTCCTACAGCCTTGGCTTCCCGGTGGGCGTGTCCCGAATTCTCTCTACCAGAGACCCGCGTGGGCCGCTCCCCTTCCGAAGGAGGACCGCAGAGAGAGGTGCGGGTGTCGCTGGTGGCCCCTCCCCGTGCGGGGCCACGTGGCGGGCGCGGGCTCGGGCTGAGCCCGGGGGAAAGAATCTGGCCCGTGGGGAAAAGAACCACTGAGGCGGCGCCGAGCCGAGGCGAAAGCAGCGGGGTTTGGAGCAGAGAGGCGGTGGCTGTTAGAGAGAGGGTAGGAGGCGGCGGGCGCATGGGGCGCCCCGGCCCCGCCGGCAGCGCGCCCCCTTGGGCCCGGCCGAGCTGAACGCCCCCAGCGCCAAGCCTCGAACTCACGCCCCGAGGCCATGCCGGTCATGAAGGGGTTGCTCGCCCCGCAAAACACCTTCCTGGACACGATCGCCACCCGCTTCGACGGCACGCGTGAGTGGGGCCGAGGCTGGGGCTGGGGGTTCGAACTGGGCGCCAAGAACGAACCAGCTTGGATCTTCCGGATGTGGTGAGGCTCAGGGCGAGGAGAGTGGAGTTGAGGGTCTAGGAACTTCCGAAGCCGCGGTAAAGGAACAGGACTGGCAGCGCTCTGCGAGGAGAGGCGAGGAGGCAGCCCATAGTGCCGGGGGCCGAGAAAACGGGTGTGACTGGAGGCATGAAAGGCTCCTTGTGCGGCAAAACCGAGGAGAGGCCTTGGGAGCCCCCCACTCCGGGGCAGAGCTCGGCCAGGGGCGTGCAGGGCGGTACCCCAGACGCGGAGGCCGGACAGTGTAGTCCGGCGCTCTGGAGTCCACACCCAGAGGGCTCCAGCATCCCCTTCCCGCAGGAAAAGACAGAGTGAGGGAGGGAGAGAGCGAAGATCAGACTTCGGCAGGACCTAGTTTAGATTCAGGTCACGCACCCCAAGATCGTGGCGCGTCTGCGTCTGGAGGAAGTGGGGCAGATGGAGGGGGGTGGTCCGTGTGAGGAAGGGAACTCCGTGCTCGCCCACCCGAGCCGGGGTTCCAGGTTCAGCACCTTGGACAGCCACGCTCCTCCATTCCCCGCCTCTTCTTCCGCCTATCCCTCTTCCTACTTTGAGCCTAGAGATCGCTGCCAGCCCCTCTCCGACACCCTCGCTGGGACCTGGAAGACGGGGGAGCGGTACCCAAGGGCGGAAACTGAGCTACTGGGGGCCCTACCCTCTTCGCCACCCTTCCTCCACACCCGCCTCCCTTGTTTCCATAGCGCCCATCACTGGGGCAACGGGCTCTGGGACGGAAGAAGGAAGCTGCCGCTGCCCAGGACCCAGCACCTCTCAGCCACCCTCAGTGCCCCCATCAGCCACTCCAGCCTCATACTGTCACCCTTCCTAGCGCCCTGGGACTGGGTGTATCTCAGGCCCCTTCCCTCAACTGAGACTCTGTCCCTGGATGACCCACAGAGCCCCCCTGTGACCTCCCACCCATTGATACTTGAGGGAACCAACCTGGGTCCTGCTGTTGGGGTTGCCAGAGACACAACTTCACTGCCCAGTCCTGTTTGACTTTGAGCACTGGGGACCGGGCGACCTGAAAATAACTTAAAAGGATACTAAAAAGAGGACTTCCTTTTTTTTTTTCTTTCTTTCTTAGAACACTACTCATTACTGTGTCCCTCCTCCCACAAAGGAGATTAGTGAGTTTGGGTAACCTTTGCCCTTCAGTTTCCTATCAACAACACGGGTGTGACATCACCAGGATCTCTCCCCTGTCCGCGCTCTAATAGGATGACAGGGTAGTGCCTATGAGTGTGCTTTGAAAGCTGTGCAAATGTGGGGGTCCCACTTCACCTTCTTACTGTAGCACGATGTCACCAGAGGCTCTCCCCAGGTAACTCATGCAAGTCTCACGACAACCATGTGAGGAAGATATATTATCCCCCACTTTGCAGAAAAGGAAGCTGAGACCTAGAGGAGTTTATTAATTTGCCCAAGGTTACGCAGGCAGTAAGAGCAGAGGGGGCTGCTGAGCTCGTGCCCTAGCTCCCCACGCTGTGCTGCCTCCTACAATGAGAGCTTACTGGCTTGAAGGCAGGGTGATGAGCCACATGAATTCTTTGGGTTCCTTTTCTCATCCGCTAGTAATCCCTGTCCCAGTTCCAAGCTGCGCCTAAGGCCTCGTCCTTTGCTCTGTCTCTCCCTACTCTCAAAATATCCCAAAGGAGGGTCCAGGAATCACACAGAAGCCTGGGAAGCTTCTGGCTCTGTCACCTCACACCGCAGCTTCGGGGAGATGTAGCCCACCTAGAAGCTGAGCTCCCCTCCTGGCCTGGATCTGATCTTGACCTCTTCTTCCCACAGACAGCAACTTCCTGCTGGCCAATGCACAGGGCCCAAGGGGCTTTCGCATCGTCTACTGTTCTGACGGCTTCTGCGAGCTCACAGGTTACGGCCGCACCGAGGTCATGCAGAAAACGTGCAGCTGCCATTTCCTCTACGGTCCGGAGACCAGTGAGCCAGCCCTGCAGAGGCTTCACAAGGCCCTGGAGGGCCGTCAGGAGCACAGGGCTGAAATTTGCTTCTACCGGAAGGATGGTGAGGGGCCTGGACTGCCTGCAGCCCTGCCCAGACCCCAGGCTTTACCCATAGTCCACTTGGCACAGTGGAAGCCTGGGTGCTAGCAGGTCCTCACACTGCCACCAGCTGACTGTGTGACACTGGGTGCATCCCTGAGCCTCTCTGGGCCTTGGTTCTCCCATCTGGAAGGTGAAGGAGTTGGCTGACATATCTGGGGTTCTTTCCAGCTTTAAACTTTTGCCAAATCCTTTAACTATACCCAGGAACCAAGGGGGGTAGGGGTCCCATGGGCTGCTCACCCTCCCCCTCCCCCTCTCGTCCCCTGCAGGCGCAGCCTTTTGGTGCCTTCTGGACATGATGCCCATCAAGAATGAGATGGGGGAGGTTGTGCTTTTCCTCTTTGCCTTCAAGGACGTCTCTCAGAGTGGAGGCCCAGGTCTTGGCCCCTCGGGAAGCCGCGGGGACAGTAATCATGGTAACTGCAAGTCTGGGGAGAAGGCGAGAATGGTCAGAGGTCCTTGCCCGAGGTCACACAAGACCCCTCCCTACCCAGCCTCATGGGATGTGCCCCCACTTATCTCCGTACCCTTCTTCCCAATAGAAAACTCCCTTGGCCGGAGGGGAGCCAGCTCAAGACTTCGATTCACCAAGAGAAAGAGCCGTACTGTCCTGCACAGACTGACTGGCCACTTCGGCCGCCGGGGCCAGGGAGGCATGAAAACCAATAATGTGAGTCCTGTCTCCACCCCAACATCTCCCAGCCATGATGCCAAGGCATCCTGCTACTGTCCCCCTGCTTCCCTGTCTGTCTGGTCTCCCCCCAGTGACTTGTTTCTCTGTCCATTTCTCGTGTCCGGCTCAGCTCTATCCCATGTCCGCCCACATCTCCTTCCACCCCCATCTCCGTTGCTTCCTTTTGATTGACATTACTCTGCTATCACAGGCTGGGGCTCTAACAGCAACTAGAGCATCTACCCCTGGCTGATAAGCTTACTCTATTAGAGGGGGGATGAAATCACAGGCCGTGGTCCTAGGAAGAAGGCCCTATTGGGGGCCTCACACCTATCGCTGTGTACCACTCTTAGGACCCTGGTAAAGCCACTGGATTGAGTCTCCAACCCTCTACGTAGTCTCTTATGGCTATAGGGAATGGGGTGTTGTGCCAGCCTCCCCTCACTCCTAGATATACCAATCCTCCGCTGGGCCCTCAGAACCCAAGAGGGACTTGAAGGAGAAGTTAGTAACCCCTCAAGCTAGGACATGTGCCTGATTCGTCATCATGTCCTCAGGCAGGGTGAAGGGCTCGCCTTAAAATACTCCCCAGAAAACACGATTGATTCAAAAGGAGTCCCGAGCAGTAGCTTGGCAGGGGAAGGCTCAGGTGCACTTTCTATCTCTCCTCATGGTTGTGTTTGCAGTGCCCACTCCTCTTGTTCCCCACCCCCTGCCTCTCCCCCAACCCCAGCCTTAGCTCCTCTTGCCCCCAGCTGCCCCCAACCACCACCCCTCTCCCCTTAGAACATGTTTGAGCCAAAGCCATCAGTGCCCGAGTACAAGGTGGCCTCCGTGGAGGGGTCCCGCTGCCTCCTCCTCCACTACAGCGTCCCCAAAGCCGTCTGGGATGGCCTCATCCTCCTCGCCACCTTCTACGTTGCAGTGACCGTCCCCTACAATGTCTGCTTCTTGGGTGATGACGACACCCCCATCACTTCCCGACAAACCCTTGTCAGCGACATCACGGTGGAGATGCTCTTCATCCTGGGTTAGAGCCTCTGCCCCACGTGCCCCGGTGCGGGGGCTGGAGGGACCCACACAGTCAAGCTTCACCCTACTCTGGGCTGCAGGACCCAGTCACTTCTGGGCCATCGACTTCTGGGTTTTTAAGTCCTAATGGCCCATGTGCCCTGATCCCCGACCCCTGCAGCCCTCTGCCTGTAGGTCTCGCCCCCTTAATACCAGCTAAAACCCAACCCGTCCTCCCCATTCCTGCCTCTAGGTCCATCCCGGGTCTCTAAGACTTGTTCCCAGCATGCCCAGTTCCTTGGCCCCTTGGCCTGAGTGTCTAGGCCAAGACACCCCAGTAAGAGCCTCTCATCCCCCCAGATATCATCCTGAATTTCCGCACCACCTACGTGTCCCAGTCTGGCCAGGTCGTCTCTGCCCCTCGTTCCATTGGCCTGCACTACCTGGCCACCTGGTTTTTTGTCGACCTTATCGCCGCTCTGCCTTTTGACCTGCTTTACGTCTTCAACATCACCGTGGTGAGTGACCCCCGTGCCACCATGCAGCCTAACCCCCCAGCTTCGGCACAGCATCTCGCATGAAGGGATTGACTCCAGGCTCAGACTCAGTCCTTCCTCCCAACCCATCTGTGAATGTTTGTCCGGAATCTGCTATGGGCCGAGCCCTGAGTTAGGAGCCGAGGAGGATCTTGGGGAACTTAGCTCGCCATCTCTGAGGGAAGCAGAGACAAAAGAAACACTAAGTAGGACTGCCGAGGCGGCGTTGGCCTGATGCCAAGTGAGTGGTACTTTTACACTTTTATTCAACAAACACCTGAAGGGCGTTTAGCTGTCTGCAAAGCGCTGTGTGGGGCATGGTCACTATGGGGGAAAGGGACAAGGATTCAGCCTCCAAGCAGCCAAGGTCCTGAGGGGGCAGGACTATGGAAGGGGACAACAGGAACAGAAGAGGTGAATGAAACGGAAAATTGGGCCCAGTTATTATGCGTGAGGCCTGGGCACGGAGCTAGCTTACCTTGGAGTTCCAGGCTGGAACATGGGCATGGATGGAAATGATCTAAAATCTAGCCAGTGCCGGGGAGGCCGCAGCCCCCTGGTTGGGCGGAGACGAGGGTGGCCTGGGAAGGGCTTGTGAGAGGTGAGAATAGAACTAGGCTGTAGATAAGGAGTAGGATTTGGCTGGCAGGAGATGAGGAGAGAGAGCATTTGGGGAGGGGGGCGGGCGTAGCAAGCCCAGACAAGGAGGGAGAGGTTGTAGGGTGGGTTCAGAGGTGGAACGCTAAGGCCTGTGTCCTCCCACCTCCCCAGGGACTGCATAGAAGTGCCCTTGAGTGGCCAGTGCTGCATCCAGCCAGTAGACAGTAGGTCTTCCCAAGTCCAGGGGGTGGGAATCCCACCCTCAGTCCCCAGACTCCCTTGGTTTCGGTTGGGGAAGTGGAGAGCAGTTTCCTCGTGCGCTCCTCTCTCTGCCACACTTAGCTATAGCGGGAAACCACCTACACGCAGCCAGATTTAACCAGCCGCCAACGAGCTGTGGGCCCCTCCTCCTGGCTGTGGGCATGTGTGTGTGCGCTCCCGTGCACATCCATGCGTGTGTCTGCCCCGAGGCTCTGGCCATTCCAGGTGGGGCTCCCAACCCTCCCCCATCCCCTGTGCCCACTGGGCTGTGTCAGCTGGGCAGGCAGCTGTCCCTGAGGAGAGGGAGAACTGCAGAGAGCCCCTTATCCCTCCTCCCAGGCAGTTCCCCCACCTCTGGTCCCCTTAGGGGCACGTTACAGTTTACTAAGTTCTTTTACACAAATCCACTGTCCCATAGGAGCCTCACAATAAGCCTTCAGGGCAGGTTCTCTTATCCCTCTTTTTCAGAGATGGCTCCTGAGGTTCAGAGAGGTTAAGTAGCTTGCTGAAGGTCACACAGCTAGCAGTGACAGGCAGGAGATTGGAACCAGGTCTCTAGGCTCCTAGTCTAATTTTCTTTCCAACGTAGTGCCCTGCTTCCCAGGGAACCAGGGTACGTGAGCGGATGGTCTGGTGTAAGGGGAGGTGAGGAGCAGAGCGGGGGCTGGAGGGAGGCAGAGCAAAGAGGTAGGACCAGGAGGCACCGGCAGAGCTGAGGAATCGAAGGAGCCAGGCCTGGGACAATCTGGTCCGGGGACAGGGTAAGAGGGCCCCAAGGGAGTGGAGCCCAGGGACAGGAGGCTGAGGGAAGCCCTGAAGGTCTACGGTCAGGAGCTCTGGGAGCTGGAGGCAGGCATTAAGCCCCGGAGAGAGTCCATATGGGGGACTCAGGACCACTTCCTCCACCTAAAATGAGATAAAATGGCATGAGGTGGCTCAGGAGCTGTGTAGGGCCAGAGCTCCCAGGGATGCTCCTGGAGACCCCTGGAAGGACACTGAAGGGCCTTCATACCAGGTTATCCACACTGTCTCAGAGCTCCCAGACCTAGGAGCGAGAAGATAAACCCTCACCTGTGTCTCGTCTCCAAGACTGGAAGAGCTAGCTGAAGCGCTGATGACCACAGTGAAAACAGCTGTGGTGGAAACGTTAGCTAACGTTTACAGGACCTTACTAGGGGCCGCACGAGCTCCACCAACCCCCATCCAGCCCCACGAGGGCTGGAATCTCGAAGCCCAGCTCCCTTATCCCTTAGTCCCTGCTCTCCTTCCCCTGACACGTCAGCATGACCCTCTCATCTGCAACTGGCCCACAAGGGAAAAGGTCCCTAAATCTTCCCTAGTCCTTGGCCTGTCCCCACTCTACCATGTGTCTCCCTGTCTCAAGGGACCACAACTTCCGTCATCACCAACAGCCAGCTCTCGTGCACCGCTAATTGTGCCTAGGACACTAGGGACTTTGTGCATGGGCCAGAAGTCGTCCTGTCTATCCCCTGCCTTCGACCAGGACTTACTCTTTCCCAGCTCACAGAGCTAAAAGACAGCATGCCACAAAATGGACTTCGGTGTCAGCCCAGATCTGAGTCCCAGCTCTATCATTTCCTTGGTCTGTGCCCATGAGCAAGTCACTAATCTCTCTTAGTTTTTACTCATCCGTAAATTGGGAGCAATGATGGTAATGGGACTGAAGGCATCATTTTTTTTTTTATGAGGCTTGCAAATACTCAGCCCAGTCCTGACACATTGGAAGTACTATTAGCCATTATTTGTTTTAGCATTATTTTCCTCACTGCCCTGCCCCCCACCCCCCACCCACTCCCTGCATTTCCTGGTCACCTTCGTACGACAACAGAGATATTTTTCCTGCTGTGGCTTCCCATGGCTCCAGGACATCTGATGGCAAGGTGCTGGGGAGGGACATGGGTGAGGGGCACCGTGGAGGCTCTGGGGAGTTGTGCCTCTGACGGCCTCCCCCGCTGCACTCCTGCAGACATCGCTGGTGCACCTGCTGAAGACAGTGCGGCTGCTGCGGCTGCTGCGGCTGCTGCAGAAGCTGGAGCGGTACTCGCAATGCAGCGCTGTGGTGCTCACGCTGCTCATGTCCGTCTTTGCTCTCCTTGCCCACTGGATGGCCTGTGTCTGGTATGTCATCGGGCGCCGGGAGATGGAGGCCAATGACCTGCTGCTATGGGACATCGGTGAGCCACTGACCCCAGGCTTTCACTGACCACCTATCCACCTGCCCTGCCACTCAGATGCCCAAGCCCCCCCCTCCACCCACATTCCTTTATTGTCCAACCAGCATGCATTGAGCTCCTTCCAGATCAATCATGGGAATACTGATGTGAAGACAAGGGCTTTGCCTTGGGGGGACCTCACAGCCTAGTAGGGGAGCAAGACTGGTCATAGAAAATATAGTATGGGACACACGCTAGTGGTAGGAAGGGTGTTTGGGGCAAAGGGAGCAGTACCCGTCCCTGGCCCCTTCCCGTGGCTCCTACTGCCTTCAAGATAGAGTCCACACTCAGTGCACACTCTCTGCAGTGCTGCCACCTTCTCTGTCCCCCCCCGGCTTCTCTTTATCCCATGCCCCCTGTGCTGCAGCCACGCTGGCCTCCCTCCGGCACCCAAATTGTACTACTTTCTCACTTCGGGCCTTGAATATGCTTTCCTCTCTGGAATCCTTTCCCTTTTGCCTTTCCTCCCTTCACCTAGTGACTTGTCTATTCCTTGCAGTCTCAGCTAAAATGCTCTGTCCTAAGGGAGCCTTTCAGGAACCATAGTCTTCCCTCCCACCCCATGGCGTTGGCCCTTGCTAACCCAGTGTGACTCCTGAGATACCTTTTAGTTGCCTTTTGGAAGCTCACCTCCCACCTGTAGTGATTTATTTCAGGTCCATTTCCCCTCCAGACTGTAATTTCCACCAGAGCAGGAAGAATGTCTGGCTGTGTCAAGTTCCAGCACCCTGTACACAGGAGGTGCTCAACAAACTCTGAGAGAGGGAGTGGCAGAGGACCCTAAACAGCCAGCAGTGTAGGGACTTGGTAGCCTTGGACTGCAGCTGTAACCAATTCACGGTAGGGTGGCGCAGGCTAAGGCTGCTTCTCACGTTTCCTGTGCCAGCCCATGCAAGCTTCCTCTCACCTCTATAAATACTTGACCGATGTCAAGTGCAGGCAGCTCAGGGAAACCCACTTCACCACTGGTGCAGCTGGGGCTCCTTGCATCCCTCCACCCCCTCAGGTTGGTTGCACGAGCTGGGCAAGCGGCTGGAGGTGCCCTATGTCAACGGCTCGGCGGGTGGTCCATCGCGACGTAGTGCCTACATTGCTGCACTTTACTTCACGCTGAGCAGCCTCACCAGCGTGGGCTTTGGCAACGTGTGCGCCAACACGGACGCTGAGAAGATCTTCTCCATCTGCACTATGCTCATAGGCGGTGAGGCCAAGCCTGCCAAGCCCCGCGGCGGCCCTGCTAAGCCCAGTGTGCAGATAGGGAAACTGGGGAACAGAGAAGGCCATCCAGAAAGTCCTACATTCATTCGTAGACCTGTCCTCTGCACCTACTCCATGCTGGCCCCCAGGGATGCCACAGACAGGCATGGCCCCTTGCTAAGGGGATGGAAAACACAAGTTCATGGACTAACTGGGAGGCAGGAGGGGTCATGAGAGGAGCATCAGGTCTGACCTCTCTTGGGACCACTCTCTATTCCTCTCCCCAAGCCAGCACCTGGCACCAGGTAGGCACGTAGTAGCCCACTGGCTCTCCTGCCCTTCCCCAGGAGCCCAGAGACCCTTCCAGGACAGGGTGGGTTTAGGAGTGGGTGCCCACCTTAACCTGCTGCCCACCACCAACGCTGCAGCACTGATGCACGCGGTGGTGTTCGGGAACGTGACAGCCATCATCCAGCGAATGTACTCGCGCCGCTCGCTCTACCACAGCCGCATGAAGGATCTCAAGGACTTCATCCGCGTGCATCACCTGCCGCGGCCGCTCAAGCAGCGCATGCTGGAGTACTTCCAGACCACGTGGGCTGTGAGCGGCGGCATCGACGCCAACGAGGTAGGGTGCTGGCGCTCTCGGTCTGCGCTGCATGGCGGTGCAATAAGGGGGGCCAACCTCTCTGGGTTTGGAACGGACGCACAGGGGGTCCCGGGAGGTGAGGTGTTGTTCATAAGGGCACGCACCCACCCAAATCCACATCCCTTTTCCTGTACACTAGAATTTGGGAGCCGAAAGGGAGCTCAGTCCTTAGCGAATGCCATGCCCCCTTCAGCCGACATTTCCCCAGCAACTGCTGTGGGCCAGCCCCTGTGCTGGACACAGGGAGCTCAGAGGTGACCCCACTCAGCTCTTTCCCTCAGGGAGACGCCAGTCTGGTGAGGGAGGCAGACGGGTAAATAAATTACACAGCGAATGGGACTCTGCTGTAGGGGCGTATGTGCCACTTGGGATCCTCACAGTGTCTGTGCCTAGAGGGGTCAGGGAAAGTGGCATAGAGGACGGGACCCCATGAAAGACAATAAGGAAACTGACCATCTCCCAGAAGGCCACTCCAGGAAGAAAGAGCACTAGGAACTCAGGTCCGGAAATATTGACGCAAAAGAGCGGGGTGAGTTCAGAGAACTGAAAGTAGTCCAGGGCGCCCTCAGGATCTGAGGTGTCCGCACTGCGGAGGGTGGAGGGTGGAGAGGGAGAGGAGGGCAAGAGACTGGGCGGGCAGGCCAGCTCAGAGATGGCCTAGACTTTAGATATTATCCCCCAAAGAGTTTAGGCTGGGGAGTGGCCTGGGGACCTGGGAGGTATTTCTGAGAGCAAGTATTGTGGGACCTTGTGATGCTGGTTGCAAAAGAGGAGCTCAGAGTGATTCCCAGGTTTCTGGCTTGGGGACGGGGGTGTGATGGGGGCGATACTGGAGGGAGATTGTACTTAAGGGTGAAAATGAGAGTCCAAAGTGGGGCCATGATGAGAGCATGGTGCCTGTGGGAGATCCAGGTGGAGTGTGCCTCAGGGTTAGTTGAAAATATAGGTCTGGACCCAGATGTACAACTCCAGGCTCACAGGGAGTGTGGAAGTCATGGGACTGGGTGCCGTGATGCAGAGAGCGCGTGGAAAGTTAGGAGAGAGGCAAGAGGTAGGTGGAGGGTGAGGGGCCTGGGAGGCAACGGGGACAAGAGAGGGGCCAAGAAGCCACAGTGGCCGAAGGGCTCTGTAACATGCGGATGGAACCGTGAACATTAAGTTTGGCTCCTAGGAGGTCATTGGTAACATTCAAGGTCTAGCGTAACCGTGCAATTTACAGGCAGCCCAGAGAAAGGAAATGGTTCACTCAAGGTTCACGGGGATTTAGGAGCAGCGCCGACTTCCAGCCCCCTGACTTCCAGTTTCAGGCTGACCCCCCAGGGATGGTACCTGCATTTGTGGGGTTGAGTAACCAGGACATGTGTGAGTGACCAGTGTGTGTAACCACGGTCAGTGGACAGACAGGAAAAGATACTCTCTGCCCCGCAGCAGTTGGGTCCACACACAAGTAAAATTGAGGTTAGGCCAAAGAAGTCTTCTGGAAAGTCAGGAATGGGTAACTTCGAAGCAAAGGGCAAGTTGGAGCTATTTCCTTGGAGACAGCTCAGCGTATTTGTGGAAATCAAGTAGCAGCTGCAGGGAGGATGGCCAGAATGACCTATGCCCCTTATGCAGCTGTTGCGTGACTTTCCGGAGGAGCTGCGAGCTGACATCGCTATGCACTTGAATCGGGAGATCCTGCAGCTGCCGCTGTTTGGAGCAGCAAGCAGAGGCTGCCTGCGGGCCCTCTCCCTGCATATCAAGACCTCATTCTGCGCTCCGGGCGAGTACCTGCTGCGCCGTGGGGATGCTCTGCAGGCACACTACTATGTCTGCTCAGGCTCGCTTGAGGTGCTCCGTGACAACATGGTGCTGGCCATCCTGGGTGAGGATCCCACCACCACCTGCTACTTACAATGGAACCTTCCCGCAGAGGCCTTGGGAGTGGCCAAGAGTCTAGGGCCTGGGATACTCCTAATGGATAGCGGGAGTTCCTGCTGAGAAGTAGCCTTCCTTGGTCCCTTCTCCCTACTACCATCCGCTTTTGACCATTCCCCTCGGACTCTCCCCTAATCCCATTGGCCATCCCTCAACCCGTCAACCCTTCTTCAGTTGATTCTTCACCATTGACCTTCAACTCCATTGACCTTTATCTTTAACCGTTCCCTCTGGCCATTCTTTATTGATCATTCAATTCCTTCGATCATTCCTCCAGCCTCACTGACATCCCTCGTTGACTGTCTCCCGACTTCATCGGTCATCCTCCACTGCCCATTTCCCAATTCCATTGATCACTTCCATCAGTTCCATTGATTGACCGACCTTCAACCATCCTTCGAACACCCTGACTCCCCCTCAAATCCATCGACTAGGTATATCCCCTTGGTCTCTCTGCCCCAGCTCACTGTCCCCATCCCTTACCCACAGGGAAGGGGGACCTGATCGGGGCTGATACCGCTGAGCCAGGGCAGGAGCCGGGGTCAGGAGCAGGGCCAACCTGTGTGCTGAAGACCGGCGCTGATGTGAAGGCACTGACCTACTGTGGCCTGCAGCAGCTGAGCAGCCGAGGGCTGGCTGAGGTCCTGAAGCTCTATCCTGAGTATGGGGCTGCCTTCCGCGCTGGCCTGCCCCGGGACCTCACCTTCAACCTGCGCCAGGGCTCTGACACTAATGTATGTAAACCCCCTACGGCCTCCCTCTCCTCTGCGGCTCCTTCCTTTGAAGAAGACCTCCCCCAGCCCCAGAGAGACCCTCATGCATTGCCTTACACCCTGAAAACATCCTCTCTCAACCCCAGGCAACCCCGTCCATTGCCCCTTCCGTGCTTAACATCTTCCAGCCCCACTGACCCTACCCCACTGGCCATCGCCCAACCCCATGGACCATCTCTCACCACCTTCACTTCCAACTCTACTGACCTCTCTCCTGTTGGCCATCCCTCAGCTTCACTCCAGACTCCCCAAAGGCCCTACACTTTGGAAACAATGCCCCTCATGTGCTCCTCCTCCAGTAAGTTCCTCTCTGGACTGGGCATCATCCCCTGGGACATCCTTGCTCACCAAATGTTCCCTGAGCCTATTTCGGTTTAACGCTGTAGATTACACCTTAAGCCTTTGTCTTTTACTGCTTTTCACGCTGACTTTCCCCTCAGGATTTCTCTGAGTCAGAGTTGCAAGTATCTCTGACTCAAATCCACAAAAAGGCCCCATATTCTCAAACCCCAAAATACTGACGGGTGGGACTAGGTGTTGCACGGATGGACTGGGGAGGTGTGAGTAGGCTGAACGCCCTCTGTCCCCCACAGGGTCTCAGCCGCTTTTCCCGATCCCCTCGGCTCTCTCAGGTAACATTCCCTTCCCGGGTGGAATTGAGGTGGCACGGAGGAGAGGCTGGGTGGGCACCTTTCCTTCACTCCTCTGGTGCAGAAAGAAGGGAGAGGGACTGGGGAGCATCATCTGCTAGTAAAGACTGTTGCTTAATGATGAGGCCCGTTGTCCACTGTCTTGCAATACCGGCTGCCCCCTCTGCCCACAGCCCCACTCGGAAAGCCTCGGCTCCTCCTCAGACAAGACCCTGCCATCCATCACAGAGGCCGAGGCTGGGTCCGAGCCTGGAGGTGGTCCCAGGCCCCGCAGGCCCCTCCGGCTGCCCAACCTTAGCCCAGCTCGGCCCCGCGGCTCCCTGGTCAGCCTTTTGGGCGAGGAGCTGCCTCCATTCTCCTCGACCCTCATCTCTTCCCCTTCCCAGTCCCCATCTCCATCTCCTGCCCTGGCTGGCCAGGGCCACAGCCCCTCCTCTCATGGCCCTGCCAGGGGCTCTGCTGCCAGGAAGCCCCCCCAGCTTCTTATTCACCCACTGGGAACCTTTGGACCTTCGGACCTCAGTCCCCGGTGAGACACCAGATTCCCCTGCCTTCTCCACACCACTGCCGGCTCGCAGAACCTTTTCTGGGCTCTGTTCCCAGTGCCCTTCTCTGTCTCTGCCCCATGTGCCCACTGTGCCCTTCCTGATCCTGAGCACAGCTTGCAACCCCACCCCGCCCCTTCGGCTGTTGCCTCCCCCATCCAGCTCCCTGGCGCAGCTGCCACCACTCACCCTCTGCTTGCTCCGCCCTGGCCCTTACCCTCCCCCCCTGGGATTGATGACCACTGCCCCTGTCCCAGGATAGTAGATGGCATTGAGGACTCTGGCAGCGCAGCAGAGGCCCCGACATTCCAGTTCAGCAGGAGGCCTGAGCACCCTAGGCCCCGCCCTCAGGCCCCTCCTACAGGTAAGGGCCAGCACTTCAGCTCAGAGTCAGCCGTTCATCTGCCATTTACTCAATCATTCATCCATCTATCCATCCCGCATGTAGCAAGGGAATACCGGGTGCCAGGTGCCGTGCTAGGAATGCACAGATAAACCAGACCTGGCCCACATTCCCAGTGAAGTCCCGGTCTAATGGGGGAGACACCTGTGTGCTCAGATAAACGATTCCAGAACAGCGTGCTGAGTAGCACAGCTGAGAGAGGAACAGGGCTCTGAGGTAGGAAAGGAGAGCTCCCCTAGCTCTCCCTCGTAGGGGAGGGAACTCTTGAGTTGGGTCTTAAAATGTGGGTAGAAGTTTGAGGGGTGGAGTAAGGCAGGCGTCAAAAGGCGAAAAGGCGTAAGAGCATGTTCAGATTTCAAAAAGAAGATGCATGCCTAGAGCCGGGGGAGGCCAGGGGGCGGGGGGACTGGGGAAATCACAGGACCTCAAAAGCAGCCGAAGAGTTTGGTTTCCCCACCATCCCGACCCCAGAGCTTCCTTTCCCCTTGCCCTCTGCCTATCCAGAGACAGGAGAGAGCCCTGCCCAAGCTCTAGACTCATGCTCCCTGCACGCACTGCATCCCTTCACCCCACTCCGTCTGCAGGGACCCGGCGCAGCCAGGAACTGGCCACTGAGGCTGAGGAAGTGAAAGAAGAGGTCTGCAGGCTGAACCAGGAGGTGGGTTGAGGCTGGCTCCTCCTCTCCAACCTTGGAGAATATCATACTGCTATCAGAGACGTGCCTCATCCATAAGTATTTCAGGATTTGGAGTCAGAGTCCTGAATTTAAATATTCAGGCAAGCTGGTTGACCTTGGACAAGTCCCACAGCCAGTCTGAGCTTCGATTTCTGCATCTAAAAATGGGGGAAACAATCCACTCTTCCCAGAGTTCTTGTGAGGGTGCAATGAGAACGCACACACGCCCAGCCCCGTCCCCAGCACACGTGAAGTGCTGTGATCGCTGCTTCCAACTCTTCCCCAGCCGGCTTAGGTTGCCCAGCCTAGAAAGAGTGCCTCCCTCCCTGCACCACCGCGGGATGCTCTCCTGCATGGAATGGCCCCCAACCAAGTTACAAAGCTCCAGGCCTTTCCCTCACCCCAGCCCTGGGAAATGAGTGCTGAGCAAACATGGAGGGCAGAGGACAGAGAGGCTGAGAGACCTTCAGTCTTGGGGGACCTGGTACCCCATATCTGAATCCCCGTCAGGAAGAGCCCAGGTGATGCTTGTGGAGACTCTGCCTCCGCCTCCGCCTCCGCCCCAGGGATCTCAGAGTTGTCACAACAGCGAAGCCAGGCCCAGCCCTTGGGAGTGGGCCTTCCCTCCAAATAAACAACAAGCTTCCCAAGGGAGCCCCTGTGCGCGCACTGGGGATGGGGGTGGGGGTGGGGCAGCCCCTGTTCAGCAAGACTAAGGGCCAGTCCTGCTTCTGCTCACAGTTCTAGGCTGGTGACTCCACACCTGAGTGTCTGTCAACACCTGGAAAACCTGGTAAAATGTAGACTCCTGGGTCTCACCCAATTTGGAATGTCTGGTGTGTAGGGCCCCGAAATCTGCATTTTCCCAAGTTTCTCAGATGACTCTGTACTCCCGGAAATTTGAAAAACACTTGATCTTGTAGGATGAGATGACCTGACAGTGAGGCTACATCTGTCATTTCAAAACCATGCAACCTCTTTGGGCACATTTTTCTACATCTTGTAAAAGTGGAGTGTCGGGGAGGACGGCAATAGCTGCTGTCACTAACCCTTTTTGGAAAGGGGCTGGGGTGTTTACATCAGGACAAAAGTAGCCCCTTCCTTGCTTTCTTCTCAGGGTGGCCATGAGCAGAGAGTGGTTATGAAAGAACTTTGTAAACTGTAGAGGGGGGTGCACCTAGAAGGGTGGTTATTGTCGTGACACCTGGGAAACAATTTGATGTGTTCCCAATAGATGTCCCGCCTCAACCAGGAAGTGTTTCAGCTCAGCCAGGAGCTCCGACACATGATGGGCCTGCTGCAGGCCAGGCTGGGCCTCCCGGGCCACCCAACAGTCTCAGCTTGGCCCTCAGATCCTCCGTGCCTCCCGCTGAGGCCTCCCTGCATCTCTCCACATCTGTTGGGACCACCGCCTAGCCTCCAGGATACCACTCTCGCTGAGGTCCACTGCCCAGCCACTGTGGGGACAGCAGAGACGGGGGCTACCCCCTCCAGCCTGAGACCCTACGTGTTGTCCCCCCACCCCTCAGAGCCTGACCCCCTGGGACCCTCCCAATGCCAGAGGCCTCACTCCGGACCCCAAGTCTCATGAGACGCAGCTTCTGGTCCAGGTCAGACAGATTCCACTGACCCTGGCCCCAGGCCCAGGTCCGTCTGGGGTGGACATCGCCACCTGCCATCAGGGAGAGGCTGGGCCCGTGGCCTCCTGCCTCTGGTCAGCAGCCACCAGCTGGTCTGGTTGGCTCTGGATTCCAAGAACTTTTTTACAAAGCCTGGTCGCTTCTGACCCTCTTCCCTTTTCCAAACCTTCTCCTCTCCTCCTCTGGGAGGGGAGCCGCGCGAAGCCATGGAGCGAGACGGGCGCGAGACAGAACGCAGTGCTCACTGGGCCGGGCAGATGAGGGCAGTGTCCTGCCTTCTCCCTAGGACCTGGAGGCAGGTGGACATGAGGGGGCAGAAGGGGGTGGGGACGGGCCCCAGGTCCAGACTGGGAAGAGCGAGGCAACAGCAGGAAGGACCTTGGTGTCTAGAGCCAGAGGGACAGATGACAGATTCCACTGCAGAGATAGCAAAGTGATATTGTGAGGTCCGTCCCAGCCCCCGGGGCTCTGCTGGAAACCTTGAGAGTATGTCGCTCGGGAGGGCTAAGTTTGAGATCCTGGCTGGCATTTGAGGAGCCCAAGACTTCTTAGGCCTCCTACTATCAGCCCAAGCTGGAGGGGCTCACAGCCCACACCGGAAACAAACTGATGACCCCCAGATATGTATTCTTTGGCTCTCAGCATGTTTTAAAAATATAAATGAGTTGCCAACATCAAAAATCAGGGGAGTACACATAAAACCCCAGATATCCCAGATTCTCTAAAAAATTTTGGGAGATCTGGTCATCCTGAGCCAATATTCCACCTGGCAATAATCAGCTGGTGTTGGGTGCCCACTGTCCTCTTTAGGTGGGGACTGTACCCCCCACTTCTTCACAGTCCCCATGGTTCTTGATCATCTCCTGATATCCAGCTAGCTTCCCTCGTTTGAATTGTTTGTCTGGTCTCCGTGGGTTTGTGAGTTTGCAGTCCTTGCATTAGTGTGCTCCCAGGTTCCTATGTCCCTGGGGGTACTTTTTGGGCCCAGCAAGGTTTATTTCTAGCCCCTGGGCTTGGGCCCGTCAACATCTTTGTTTCTCTCTGCAGGCTGTCACTGAAGGTGGTCTCTTCTGTTGCCAGCAACTTGAAACAGTTCCGGCAGCACTCCCTGTCCTTCCCCTGCCTCCAGACCTCAGCCAAGCCTGTTCTCCCCTTTTCCAACATGGTCTCACTCAGGGCCCTGACTTCACACAGACTCACCCTGGTCTCCAGCTCTCCTTTACCCCTCAGCACCCTGGGCTCACTTTTGGATAGAAAATAAATTATTTATTTTTGTAGCTGTTGTCTCTGGCTGTTTCTAGAGGTTGGTCGGAGAGCCCCAGGGCTTTGGAGGAGCCTACACGACAGACACGCCCCCACCACACCCCAGGGCCCTGTTGCTGTCTCTAAAAAGGGGAAAGGCGCCAACCAATTCACTTGGCACCACATTCACACCATCAGAGGCCTCAAGGATGAGGCAGAAACCTTAATGAGTCACTATGGGCCATTATACCCCCTCCTCTCCCTGTCCCAGTCACAAGCATAAATTCAGACACAGTATGTGCAAGGGAGGGACAGAGTCCTGGCTCAGTCTCACCGCCAGGCCTGGAAAGGTGGCCCATGGGACTCCCCACTGATCCCGTACCTGTTGCAGGCCAGGTACAGCAGGATCTAGGGGAAGAGTTTGACACCAGCCGAGAACCTGGTAGGAATCTCACTCTGCCGCATCCTCTTTGCTCTCCAAAGCCCTACTTTCCCTCTTAGCTTCCGCTTCTCTGACGATCATTGCAGGGGTGGATGGGATGAATGTTATGAATGTTGTTAGAAAGAGGCACCCTGGAAACCGGATGGAAATAAGTGTGGGCAGTTTTGTGACAGGTTGTTCCAGAGAGCGCAGTGCTCCAGTTCGGGCTCCAGAGTACGATTGGTGTTGGCTGGTGTCATAGTAACAATGCCGTCCGCTGTCTCTGGGGTGAGCTTTGATTCCGAACAGGTTTTGAGTAGTGTCCCTGGGGGTGAGATGCAGAAGCAGAAGAACCATGGTATGTGTTGGGGCGTAGGGGGTGGGCAGGAGCATAAGTGGTCCTAATCCATATTGAGGGGAGCAGAAAAAGCAGAAACAGCCTTGATCCTTATGGAGGGCAAGGTGGGAGCAAGCAGAAGTGGTTCTGATCTGCATTTATGGGTGGGGAGAGACAAGGCGGAAGGGGTCCGGCTCTGTGTTTGGCATCAGAGACAAGAGCTAGTTCTGCCTGGGCGTGGGGGCTGGCAGAGGCAGAGGTACTCCTGGTGTGCCAAAGGAAGAAGACCCTGGTTTACCGCTGGGCAAGGGGAGGGGCTCTCCCTTTGATCTCACCGAGTAGCCTCTAGAGAACCCTTCCTTCAGCGCTCCTATCACCTTCCCCATCACAGAATGTCCCCAACAATCGGGCTCCCAGGGCTGACTTGACCCGAGAGGGCAGCCAGGGGCTTCTCCGGGTTAGCGACAGCTCAGGACTGCTCTCCGCGGCCTCACGTGCCTATTCATTCACATCACAGTTTTCTTTTCCTTGTTCTGCACATACAGCCTTCTGCCCTCTTCTAACGCTCCGCCACCCGCTTCTCCTCCCGGCTCCTGCAACCCGCCGGGACGCGGTGGGCAGGCCCGGCCTTTAAAGACTTCACCGCCGGGCTCCGCCTCGCCGGGAGCGGGCTCCACCCTACGCCCAAGTCCCCGGCGGCCACCGGCTCCTCGCAGCGCTGCAAACTACAAGTTCAGCCGTCCTTCGCGCGCGCTCTCCCGCGGCTCCCGCGCCCTCCACGGGCGACGCCTGCGACTTGGCCCAGAGGGTCCAAGAGAGCCTCTCATTGGCCCCTTCGCCCTGTCAGTCACCGGGGAGGATTGAGGGGCGGGTCGGATGTGGAGATCCGGATCCGGAGCGGCTGAAAGGCGGAAGTGGAGGCCGGAGACACCGCCGGGGGGGAGAGGAGCGGAGCCTGTCGAGCCCCGATCCCAAGTAACGCCGCCGCCCCGGAGCCGCCGTGAGTGCCCCTGTCCCGGGACCCAGTGTCTCGCTCGCGTTGAGGTGTCTTCGGGGTAGCCCTTCCTCCCGCCCATCCCGGCTTGTAGGGAGACTGACCCCTCCTCCGACCCGTAGCCCCCTCGTAAGGAGTTCCCCAGGCGTCGGGCCAGGAGGGGAACCCTTCTCTCCTTCCCTCCCCTGCCTTTCGTGAGCCTTGGGAAACTCTCGTGGCTCCGCTGTGGCCTGTCCAGCCCAGTGGTGGGAGGGAGAGACCCTAAGTTCCGCTCCCTCTGCTCCCAGAATTGGAGGAATCTTTGCCAGGTGTGAAGGAGGGAGCCTGTCCCCTTCTCTTTCAGAGGTGGTGAGGAGTGCTGTCTGTCGCCGTGGTCCTGCCCCCCCGTCCCACAAAAGCAGTTGTCCCTCCGACCCTACAGGGGCTTAATGTCGATTTCCTGGAAGGAGGGGGTGGGGGTCCTGGGTGAGCCCATTCCACACGCACACGGTCCCACAACTCCTTACTTCCTCTCTTTCCTCAAGCCAGAGAGCCCAGCGGGGTCTCGGCAGAGTTGAAGTACGAATGGGCCGCCTTCTCCTTGTCTTGCCCCCTCCGCCCCCCAGCCCTGCTCTCTAGTTACGTTGTTTTCTAGTTGTGTATCTCCCTTCCTGCCTCTGAAAATTTTAGCTGAGGTTTGCTCAATTGCAGTTACAGATCTGGGTGGATCTGCCCATTCATTATCTTCTCACTCCCCTCCTCCTCCTCCCCCTTGCTCCAGAGCAGGGGAGTGGCTCCCTGGCTGCTTCAGAGGGACCGCTCCTCCTGGGACTGCTGTCTGCTGGTCTTTAGGGAGGAGAAAAAGGACCCAAAGTGAGGAGCTTGGAATGGGAGGGTCCTGGGCTCTCTTTCACACTCCCCAACACACGTGTGCACATGCACACACACACCCCTCCCCTAGCAACAGGTATACACCACTTCTAGTTCCAGGGTCTATCTCCAGTCCCTTCTGGGCTTGAACACATTGTCGATTCCAGAACAATACATTGAGATCACAGTGGTACCTCTGGGTTCTTGATGCGCTCATTTTTGTAGCCCAAAGAATTCTCATACGTGCCCGAAAGTGCCGATCCCCCCGCCTTTCCCAGAGACAGCCTATGCTGACATCCGATCCTTGTCTGTTGCTTGGGACTTAGGTGTGTGAAATGACTGCTGTCTCAGATCAAGCTGGGAGGTTCTCTGTTATGTGGCCAAAGTACAGGACAGAGACTGTACCTTAATGAGAGCAGCCTGACTCTTTGAGGCCTTGGCTGACCCTAGCTATCTACAGCAGAGGAAGGGAGGGAAGGCCATGCAATCTTCGGGAATTTCTGTAGCTTTTCGGTGTTCCGGGCAGCCTTTACTGCCCTTGGATGCACTTACAAGTGCTAGCCTTTTTGCCTTGAGATCTTTTTGACTACTTCTGGACTGTCACCAGTGTCTGGCTCCAACAACTTTCGAACTAGACCTGGGATGCACTTATTTTTCATTGGACAGCAAAAACACCCTTCTTATTAGAATCAACAGTCAGATCACAAGCTCTCCATCTGCGTGGGCTTCTTTGGAGGGTCATTGGAGACTTTGAACGGGCAACCTAGTTCCTCTGATCTGGTTGAGTGGCTGAGCCACAGAGGCAACTCACCAGCCTGATTGCTGACCAAACTTACCTCCTCGGTAGTAGGCTGTGGTTTCTGGAACGCTTTGGAAGTCCCAAGATGAGGATGGCCAGTCTTCCGAGGGGACCTTCTCCATATGGGCATGCTCTCCCAACTCTGATTCTGAAATAGGCTTTTGAAGGAGAAGCTCTCCCTTTCAGAGACAGGGAAAGCACCTGTGCTCCCGGTGTTTCGGCAGCCACTCTGGTGTCCAGAAACCTCAGGAGATCTGACACTGCTTGGCAGAGAGAGAGGGGGCTCTGTGGGGGATAGAAGCCCCTCTTCAATGCCCTTCCTCGCCTCTCTTGCCTCTTACAACTAGTGGACCTTTTTCTATCTTTATGCTATAGAGCAGTGGTAAGCATTAATTTTTTGAAGTCATTTTCAAGTTGCACAGTTCTATTCACACGTGTTCCTCACAAGGGTCCTGGGAGATGGGGGGATTTGTTCCTCCTCTTTAGAGAGGATGCTGAAGAGATTTAAGTAGCTTGCCTTAGAACATACAGTTAGGAAGTGGTAGGGCTGGGATTTGGGATTAAATGTGCCTTCATCTCCCCTCACCATGGGCCCTCCTTTGGCCTGTTTATTAAAGGAACGAACATGCAAGGTGAGCAGGTCGTGGCCCAAGGACAGACCCTTTAGCATCCTCGCCATTGGCACTCCTCTGCCGTTTTTCTTCCCCACTCCTACCCCACCCCCCTAGCCTCTTTCTTGACCACCTTTTCCTCTGACTGTGGAGACCATGGCAGTTATGAGTCCCAAGTCAGTGATCTTCAGGGACCAAGAGTTTGCTGCCATCTGCATGCCATTGATTTCTTAGGCGCGTGGACGTCGTGATGGCTAGAAAATGAAAGTAAAAGTGAGTGGACTCGGGGGTCTCTCTGGGCAGGGTTAAGGGCAGGGGAGCCAGCAGAGCTGGCCTCTGCTTAGCCCCTCATCCTGCTCTGGTGCTGCCTGCTGCTTGCAAGTGGGAAGAATGTGGCTCTCCACCAAGAGCTCTGTTCACTAGAATTGACATGGAAACAGAGCAAGGTCATACATTTAAATTCAGCCCCACCAAGCAAGTACTTCATAGAAAGAACTTTGTTCTTCTAACCCTTGCCCCGAAAAAAGAGAGGCAGTGTGATGTGGCGGAAAGCGCAAGAGCTTTAGAGTAGCGGGACCTGAGCTGTCACCTGGACTTACCCATTTACCAGTTGCACAGGCTTGTGCTTTCGCTTGACCTTGCTGAGCCTCTGTTTCTTTCAGTATAATGGGGATACAAAATATCTTGTAGAATCAGAAGCAAGGGGTAAAGGAGCTAGTCCAACCCCCAGCTACAGAATAGATACTTAACAAAATAACAGTTTTGTCGGTGGCGTCTTGAAGGCGCACTTTGTAATTCGTCCCTGTGATTCTGATTCAGCATTTGTAGCAGGTGTCGCTGTGATGCCCGGTGCTCTGCTGGATGGTTTCACATACTTGCTTGTTTAACAGATATTAAACAGAAACGATGTGGGTTGTGATCCCATTTTACGGAACAGAATGCTAACTAAGGCCATGATTGTACTTCTCCCACTGGGGTTCCCAGGTCCTGCTGGGGTCATGTGCTGTGGCTGCTCGGAGCCACAGACCAGATGAGGTCTTCCCGTCTTGTGAGCACTTTAGTCTTACTCGGTTTTAAACATCTTCATATTAAAACAGCCCTGGATCTACTATAAATTGGAATGCCAAGTTTGCATGAATTTAAGCTAAAACAGGAAACTTGAGGATAATATTTTGGTTGCAGTAGAATGCTTTGGATTCAGTTCCCAGATTTCTGGGGTTTTGCATCCCGCCCCCCGCCCCCGACTTGAGTCAGGGATACTTTTGTTGAGGCTGTTGGAGAAGCACTGCTTCAGGTAGGGTTTGTGAACTAGGATGTCCACGAATCCAGGTGAGAGTGCCTTGAAGAGTCTTGGCAGAGGAGAATGAGAATATTTCTTAGGGTGTCCTCTGCCTCTGTCTGGTACAATAAAAGATTAGTTTTCAGACGAAATGTCCTCATCTCCTGTATATGGAAACGATAATTCAAGTAAAAACTGAACTTCCTGAGCTTTGTTGCACGTGTGCTGGGCACTCCGGAGTGTCTTGTGTGCGCGCCCTGTAGAGGCACCGGTCATATCCTGTTTTAACAGTGTTCCCAGTCCTGCCATGGTGGCCAGCACTGTAGTCCCCACTGTGGCTGTTCAAGGGTGGACACTCAGCCTGCCCTGAAGTGAATGCCTCCCCTTCCCTTTAACGCACTCCCTAAGGCTCATACATCGGGCTGCAGTGATTGGGGATTCACATTCCCGGCCACCTGACCCCTAAGCCAGTGCCATTTCCTCAGTCCGTGCGCCAGGAGACGGCTCACAGATGGTGAGTGTTAAGGCGCAGATGATAGAGGAGTCAGGGACAGGCGACAAACCAAATTCCGGAGGGTGGAACTGTCGGAGTCCTCGGTTTCCAGGGAAGGGCTTCGCAGGAAAGGGCTGGCATGGCCTTGGCCGTCCACAGTCCTGTTGACTGACTTCCGCAGCACGTGGATGTGGCTGCTGTGCTTCTGCAGCTGTGTGTGGGGGGCAGCGGGGACCCCGGGCCAGGACTTAGAAAGGGTCAGTGGAAATGCCTTTAACTCTCCTCCGTGGGTGCTCCTTTACACATCTGCACAGGCTCATTTTGGAGAGGGTGGGCTTAGGAAAGTGGCACCAGCAGGTGTTTGGATGGGCAGTGGTGAGAGCAGCCCTGCCTTGTATGACCCACAGGCGTGGCCTTTAAACTCCGCTGCCCTGTGCCTGTGGGATTTGGGTATTTTTCTCTGCTTGCCTCAAGACCTTTTTGTCCCCCCAAAAATATTGTTTTAAAAGATTTTATTTATTTACTTTTAGAGAGAGGGGAAGGGAGGGAGAAAGAGGGAGAGAAGCATCAATGTGAGAAACATCAATCAGTTGCCTCTTGTATGTGCCCCAACCGGGAACCGAACCTGCAACCCAGGCGTGTGCCCTGACCGTGATCCAAACCAGTGACCTCTCTTTCGGGACGACACCCAACCAACTGAGCCACACTGGTCAGGGCGACCTCAAGACTATTGATGGGGCTCCCTCCAAGCCCCTTTCCACTCACCCCTCGGCCCAGCTCCCTGTAAAGTTAATTCATCTTTATGAACATGAGTTTATGGTAACCAGAGTCTTTGGGTCTCTTTTTGTCACAAGATGAGCCACTGCCTTTTTTAAAAAAATAAACTTATTTCAGAATCGCATTAAAAAATTGCGAAGGTAATACAGAGATTTCCCACAAACCCCTGTACTCAGTTTCTACAGTTATTAACATCTTACATTAGTATTGTACATTTGTCACGATTAATGAACCAGTGTTAATAAATACATTATTGTCAACTAACATCCATACTTTATTCTGAGTTTCTTAGTTTTTATCTACTGTCCTTTTTCTGTTCCAGGATCCATAGCATATAGCTGCCATGTCTTCTTAGGCTCCCTTTGGCCGTGAGAGCGTCTTAGACTTTCGTTGCTTTTCATGACCTTGACAGTTCTGAGGAGCACTGGTTGGGTATTTCATAGCGTGTCTTTCTTTTGGGGTTTGTCTGATATTTTCCTCCTAATTACCCTGGGGTCGTGAGTATGAGTTTTGGGAGGAGGACCACAGGTAAAGTGCTGGTCTCATCACATCATGTCAAGGGTAAATACAGTCAGCATGCCTTATCACTGTGGATGTCAGCCTCGGTCACCTGGCTCAGGTGATGTTTGGCAGGTTTCTCCGCTCTAACGCTGTGGTCTCTCCTCCCCCTTTCTGACTGCCCTCCTTGGATGGAAATCACTGTGTGTAGCCCACAGTTGAGGAGTGGAGGGTTATGTTCCTCTCCTTGAAGGTGGAGTATCTGTGAGTTATTTGGAATTCTTGTACACAAGAGATTTGTCTGTTTTCCCCGTTTGTTCCGTTATTTATATCAGTATGGACTCATGGATATTTTACACTTTGGTTTATAATCCAATACTACTTTCTTTTATTGCTCAAATTGTTCCAGCTTTGGTCGTTGGGGGGTCTTTCCAGTCCCTTTGACTTACCCCCATCAGTGTGGGTTGTTTTGGTTTTCACTTTCTGAGCACTTGGCTTTTTTGGCCCTGTGAGATGCTCCAGACTCACCTTGTATATTTCCTGCCCCTGTGCTAGTATCAGCTGTCTCTCCAAGACCTCTGCCTTTTCAGCAAACATTTCCCCTAGGTATGTTAATGTGGACTTATGTGGATGGATTTAAATTGTTTCTTCTCTTGATGATTAGTCACAGTCACTGAGGACCCCAGAGTTGGGTATGGTGGAGACCTGGGAAGTCTACGGTGTGAGCATCCCGGGCGGTGACCCCGAGAGCAGCGTGTTGCTCATTCATGCTTCTCGTGCCCCTGCGTGCCACTTTGATCCAAAAATGGTCATGTTTGGTGTTTACTTTTGAGTTTTCTATCCAGTTGGGAAAATGAGGTAATAATTGTTTTCTATTTCAGATGCTAAGTTGTCCAACCAAACCTTTCAGGACTCTGGGTCTCGGAAGAGAGTACACGTGGTCTGGGCCAGCATTTTCTTGCTGCCATTCAAAAACTGACCACGCCTTTGGGAGGGTTCTGCAGGGCTTATGGCTCTAGGCAGGCTTGGGACAGGCCTTTGCTTTGGGCTTTAATCCTGACTCATTGACTATCTTAAATCCTTCCATTGTACTGTCATCCCTCTGAAGATGTGTAACTTGAGCCCGGCTGGAAACACTAACTTGGGATATTAACAGGAGTTGGTTTACAGCCTCTTGCCTTCTATTCATAGCTCAGTGTGTGTCCCCTTCAGGTGGCTCTGTCAGAAGCATCTCGGGCGTGGGGGAGGGTGTGGGTGGCCTCCCTAACCCTGGCTGATTTCCTAGTCATCAAATCGTTCTTTGAGCTACTCAGAGGCTGTGGTGATTAATGATGCCAATTTCCAAACCTCTGGTATTATCAGCCTGGTTTTTAAAAGGAACTCTGGTTTCTTTGTCAGCTGTCCTAGTACTGTCCCCTCCCCCCTCCCCACAACTGAACTACTTCTTCCCTTTCCTGAAAGAGGCTTTGAGATGGAAGGGAGGGCATTTGGGCTTTAAGATGGTTTGTGTTGTGGGGCTATTTTTTTAAAGGGGCTATAGTTTGCTTGGTTGGGTGTTTCAATTTAATGCTGGGTGTTTGGGGGGGTTTTTGATGGTGGTGGTCTCTCGCCCCATTTTTGTGGCTGTGGAAGCCAGTCTTCAGAGAGCACAAGGTTAAGGTTGTTGATAGAGCACATAGGACCCATCATGTGTGAGTTGTTCTTTTCCTAGGACACGGGTGAAAGTTGCTGTTTTAAACTGTTCAGTCTGCTATACCGAAATCCCACAGACTGGGTGGCTTACAAACAAGGAACTTTATTTCTCACAGTTCTGGAAGCTGGAAGTCCAAGACCAGGGTGCCACCGTGGTCGGGTTCTGACGAGAACCCCCTTCCGGTTGCAGACTGCTGACATCTTACTGTGTCTTCATACGATACAAAGGGCAAGGAGGCTCCCTGGAGTCTCTCTTAAAAGGGCGCTAAATCCTAATCCTGAGTGCTCTGCCCTCATGGCCTGATCATCTCCCTAAGGCACCGTCTCTCAGTACCATCACATGGGGATTAGGATTTCAACATGGACTTTGGGTGAACACAAACATTCAGACCGTAGCACTTGTCCAGTTCAGCATTTTCTCCAAATGAGGGGCAGTGAAGAATGGAGTCCAGGGAAACTGGACACAAAAGGGCTTCGTGAATAGTACTAAAGCTTTTGATTGAGGAATCCACCTCGTTCGTAGGGACTTCGAGGGGCAGGGGCTTCCCGGCCCTGTGAGCATTGGCTGAGGGCTTGCTCCGAGACAGGCCCTTTGCTGAGCATCCTACATGCATCTTCTTCCCAACAACCCTGGGAGATGGATACCCTTCTCTCCATTTCACACGCGAGGAAATGAGTTCAGTGACACAGCACAAGGTCACCCTGGTAAGTGGTGGCTCCAGGACTTGAGTTGAAGTTTGTCCAGCTCCAGCACTTGTGCTCTTCGCCCTGTGCAGAAGGACCTCCCTGGGTGAGGCGTCTTCTCTGCCGGGCTGTGGCCCTCTCTGGGGACCTGAGCCGTCTGGTGGGTATTTAAGCCTTCAGCTGCCCCATTGACTTGCCAGACTGGACCAGGCCTATATTTCAGGCTTGCTTCACCACGTTTCTGCACGCCTGCCGTGTGTCAGGCTTGATGGCATGTGCTGTTAAAGGAAACCTGCATAGTCTAGCCTTGGAGAATTTTGTTTGTGACCCCCTGCATCTGTAACAGTGCCCTAAATTTCTCTCACCTTCTCACTCTCAACCCTCAAGACCCCAAGTTTTCCAGCCTCTCCACCCATGACAGTCCTCTGAGAATTTGGGGCCATGGAAGTAGAGTGTGATTCATTCATTGAAACGTGTTCAGACCCATTCATTGCCTGATTTCTCCTGGCACCATTCTACATTTTGTTCAGCAAAAAATTAAGAAAGGAAAAGTCGGCCTAACTTTGGCACCCATACTCCTGAGAGCAGCCATTGGCCCTCAGATCTCACGGTGGCAACTTTGACCTCTTCTGTCATTGGTTGGGCAGCCTCTCACCACAGCGCGTGTGTGGCAGCTGAGCAAGAGGAATTTGGTTTGCTGGCACCTACTACCCAATTCTCTTTCCCCCTGCTCTCCTCTCAAACATGACATGTGTCCTCTGCTGCCTGTTCAGGAGCTGAGGGAAAGACAGAGGTAGTGAAGTAAATTGGCTTTCTTGTGATTTTTTCTTTTTTTGTAAAAACAGGAAAGGTTTATAAGAGGTGTCTGTTGCAGTAGTTGGTGTGAATGAACAGGTGCTACTGATGACCCTGACCTTCGGCAGAGGCTCTTGGAGTCTTTCTGGGCCTGGGGCAGCAGCAGAAGCAGCAGAGATCCTCCCAAGCCAGAGGGGAAGGTGGGCCCTGCATCAATGAGGTTCCACTGAGAGCTGTCCTAATGAAATAGTAGCTGCACGAGTAAAACAGATACAGGATAGCTGTGAGGCCTGTGGATCAGCAGGTACCCTCCGTCCATCCACCTGGCTTTCACGTAACTCATGCCCCATTGTGGGACTGGGCAGGGGTAGGCAGGGGCCAGGGAAGAACCTGTGCCTTGGCTGCCTCTCCTCTTAGCATCCTCCCCACCCTCTGGTGCTGGCAGGTGAAGAGCTGGGTGGGGCGTGAGCCATCACATGGCTTCAGTCCCATCCCCTCCGTACCCTGTAGCTGGATCTGTGTGTCCATTTGTGCTGCAGAAAGTGCCAGACTTTAAATCAAGCTTTTGCGTGAGGTGTCTTATAGAGCTGCCCAGGATGGGACCAGAAAATCTGCCACAACCTTGCTGAGTCAGAGGCCAGGGGCTCTTAGGGAGAATAGTCTCATGGGAATGTCATTGTTAGGACCTAGGGCCCCTGGTGCTTCTTCGAATCAGTAGGCAGGACAAGCCTTGCTGGTACAGCCACAGGCTGTCCCCTTTCCAGGTGACCTTCCTCCCTAACCTGTCACCCAAATGCCTGGCTCCTCTATGGGCCGCCGGGACCAGTGAATGAGAATCCTAGAGCTACCCGTGAATCCTGGGGCCCTTTTGTGGGCAGTATGGGCAGATCACACTGACTGAGCTATGCCAGCAGCTACATAGAGATGCCCCCCTCCTCCCCAAGAGCCCTCTTCCCTGTGGGTGCAGGAGGAGAGGGAGCAGGGAGTAGAGGATTCCATCCTTGCCCTGAAGTAAACCCTGACTCCGCTCCTCTCAGCCTCCCTGGGGAACCCATTTGTTGTCGAGAGCTGAGAGAGCCTAGGGCTCGGGGAAGGATTTCTTGGTGCTCTTGCCGGGACAGGGCTCTGGGAAGCTGGGGGTCAGGCCCCCCACCTCTCCCAGCTTAGCGTCTGTCCTGAGCGACACATCAGGCCCCCCTGCACGAGGGGAAGGGCTGCAGAAGCGGCTGCGCTCCGTGCTGGCTGCCTCCCGGCAGTGCTCCACCTTCGCCCGGACAGTGTGGGGCAGGACCGCTTGGTCACAGGTAGGCAGGGTTTGAGGTCCTCGATGCGCCTGCACACTGGCCCCTTTTGCAGGTGTTGGCGGAGTTTGTGACCTCAGCTAGAGCGCTCGTGGGCTCCATTGGGCCCTTGCTGTGCTGTGCGACTCTAGGCACTCAGTGCCAGCAAAGTCTTATCTCAAAAGGGGAGTGAGGTTAAACTGGCCTCAGTTAAGACAGTTGGCACAGGTTGGCCCATTCCAGTGGTGTGGGGCACAGTTCACTCCTAGTCCCCCCCGGCGTGATTTGCCTGCCTTCCCCCCGGAAAGGGATCATCTGGCCACGGCCATGTAAGGGCGGCGTCCTGTTCCTCCCCTGCTGCCGTTTTCCCCAAAGCCTCCTATCTACTGGCCGGATGAGGAGTCCCAGACCTGGCTCGACACACCCCGCCAGAGTGCTTTTAAAATTTCACCCTGGCTTCCAGGGCCAAGCTGCCTCTGTCACCCTGTCCAGGAGAGTCTTAGGTCCTGTGAAAAAATCCTCATTTTTCCATAGTTAAAGCCATGTTTTATTAAAGCATGCATGGAAGGTGGCAGCCCCCGGCATTCTTAGTTGATGTAATGGTATTGGTAATATTCTTGGGTTTTCTATCTCTGATCGGGGAGCCTTGATGGAGTTAAGAGTCCCTTGCTTGGGCTCTGCCACCATCTGGCTGTTACCCTGATCAGGTCACCTTGTCTTACTTCATCTCCTCTGTAACTGGGAAGAGGAGGATCAGGTCTTCAAGGACCTTTTGAGCCCTGACTGGTGTGGCTCAGTGGGTTGGGCATCATCCTGGAAACCAAAAGGTCACCAGTTCGATTCCCAGTCAGGGCACATGCCTGGGTTGTGGGCCAGGTTCCCAGTTGGGGGTGCACAAGAGGCAACTGATGGATGTTTCTCTCCCTCTCTTTCTCCCTCCCTTTCCCTCTCTCTAAAAATAAATAAATAAAATCTTTTCTTAAAAAAAGATCTTTTGAGCTTTGACAACCAGCGAGTCAAAACTAGTTAGCCTCTTAGTATAACAAACCTGCCACTTGTGGAAACTTTACTTTCAGCCTAATACTGAGCTGCATATGCCACACATTGTTTTACTTACACTTTCCAACAACCCCGTGCGATTAGTATTAAATAATAGCATTTTATAGGTAAGAGACTGAAGCTGACAGCGGTCGCTTGTCTGATTTGGCCAAGGTCACTTGGCTAATGAACAGTAGAGCCAGGCTTTAACTACACCTGGTTCAGTCTCCCAAGTCCTAACCTGCTATATGTGCCGGAACTGTGAGTAGGTACCTCATGTGGCATATGGCTTATGTTGCTTCAGAGTCTTCTTTCCTCTGGGTCTGCAACCAGCTAGAGGCCCGGGCAGTCCTGCTGCGAGTCTGCCCTCAGGTCCTGCGTGCGATAGTGGTGATCTTCTTTGAGGAGAAACTGTGTTCCTGAGTCTGTGGGTGAACCGTCTCTGAGCTGCTCTGAGATTTTAGATGTCTTCCACCTTAGCCTTTGAACCTAATTACCTCTCCTTCTGTGTCCCATGTTTATGTCTCTTTAAGCTAACGAGTCGCTTCTGCTGTTGTCTTCTCTAGCACAACTCCTGTGATGTTAAATATTCAGGAATGCTTTTTTCCAGAGTAAAGTGTAACAGAAGAGTCACTGGCCAGTCACCTCCAGGGGGTACTGGGCAGGGTCACTTGGTTCTCATCGCCCGGTCCCCCCCCCCCCCCCGCCCCTTTCTGGCTAACCTGGAGTGAGCCTTGAGTGAGTGAGTCTCCAGCCCAGCCTCTGGTCAACAGACCCTGATTGGTCTCCCTAATCAGCTCACTATCCAAGCTGCGCTGGGACTGTCAGCTAGAGGAAGTTGCTGAAGCAAACAGGAAGCGTGAGAGACACCCATCAGCTGGAATGGTTCACCCTTTTACCAGGAAGGACACGCAGTATGGAGTGGGCGACTTCATGGATTAGAGAAGAGACTCCACTTCTAGAGACTCTAATTCAGCTGGTCGGGGTTATTTTCTAAATGCCTAGGGTGATTCTGATGAACAAGGTCTGAGAGCCACTGCGGCATCCAGAGCAGAGGAGCCCAAAGCCAGGAAAAGCAGCGCTCTCCTTTCTCTTTCTCTTTCTCTCCTGCCCCGGGCCCCAGAGCTGGATGGGCACATGTCCGCTGTGCCAGTCCACAGGGCTAGAGTGTTCAGGGGCTTGGATCCCTTCTGCCCTTTCATACGCATTGTGGCCAGAGGCCTAGCACACCCCCCAGTGCTTGCATTCATTCCAGCGGCCGACTGCACCCTGGATGATTCTCGCAACTGGCTCAGGAGGAAGGGTTCCCGCAGAGATTCCCTCCCCTAGGCGGCCGTCCGGCTCCGTGCATGAGTTCACCTTTGCCACCTGCTAGGGAGGGGAGGGCAGACAAAGCTTCCCAGGGTGCTGGGTGTGGCCCCCTCCTGTCTGAAACATATCCCCCCCCTCCCCCCATGTCTGGGTGTGCCCTTCATGGCAAAATCAGCTTCCTCTTTGCTTTCTTGTCTGGGAAGGTTCTCCAGCTCTGTTCATGTGATCACCACGTGGGACCAGGAAAATCACGAGGCAGCAGGCCATGAACAGTGCTAGGTGTGCCTGCTCAGGTGTCAGGAAGTCAGGATCAGCATCCAGGCAGAACATGTCACCAGCCAGTGTGTGCCAGGTGGAGGACCTGCAGTACTTAAAAAAAAATAATACACAGACTGGGCGCTCCTCCAAACCTCCATTGGCACCTTCACGGACTGGCTGCACACACGGTTTTAATGTGCAGACAGAATCGAGCACCACTGCGTAAGAGTTACCTGTCTCTCCTTCTGACTTGTTAAAAAATCAGATTCTGTGTGAGCAGGTTTCAAAACCCACTGGTTTGATAGGGACAAGACTTAGATATTACCTCTGTTTTTCTTGTCTCGTAGGTGCTGGTAGCCACAGTCCTCGCTGCTTTTTTTTTTTAATTGGGAACTTCATCTGTTCCCTTCTCCCCACTCGTTCATACCTCCTTCTCTAGTGCCCCAGCCACATACTCTGTCGGTTGGCCAAGGTTCTGTATCACATAGATTTGTGGCTTAACCAACCCATAATTCCATTGTGGCTTCCCTCGGTTGCTGTGGTCCTGCCTGGCCCTCGGCAACTCCTCCCACCATTTGGAGCACTCAGGTACAGCAAGGTCCTTGGTGACTGTGGATTGTAGGCTGGAGCCAGACCTCGCTGGGCCAGCAAAGCTGCTGCCACAAAAAGAGAGTCTTATTCACCCAGCAACCCAAAACCAAAGGCAGGGTGGGCGTTGTCTCCATCTTTCTTCAACAGCAGGGTGGGCGTTGTCTCCATCTTTCTTCAATAGCAGAGAGAATGGCAGGGAAAGAGATGAGGACGCGGGCAACCCAAGTTTGCAGACCGGGCTCCATCCCCTGTATCCTGGGCGTCCTTGAGCTGGGCATTCATACCTGAATGTCAGGTTTTGTCTAAAAGGTTGAAGGAGATAATGGCTGTGCAACTGCTCAGCAAATGTTAGCCGTCTCTGAAAATTATTTCATTTGGTAAGAGCTCTTTGAATTTCCAGTATGTGTGTAGGCATTGTGAGGAAGGCATCTCAAAGAAGCCAGAAGCACAGACCTTGCCTCAAGGGCCATGGTGTCTTGCAAAACCATTGAAGGGGGGTGAAAAGAGAAGGCATCTTAAATGATAAAATATTTCAAACGATCATTTCTTGTCACTGATTGAGATCCCACCCTCCAGCACCCATTCTTCCTTCCTTGTACTCTTGGGGAAGAGGTGGTCCTATTTCAAACCTCTTTTCCTTTGGTGCTGTCCAGAAAGGAAACTCTTGTTCCTGGTTAGTGAATCATTCTTCCTGAAGCTTAACTTTTTAAACACGTTGCTGGGAGAACTTGGATGTGAAAAACGGTTTGAGGTTACACAAAGCAAGTCCTTTGCTGTCAGTTTTCGCCCAGCGTAGACCACTGCTTCCTACAGACCTCCCCCTTTTCATTCACACTCCCGACCTGTCCTGACGGCAGGGGAGCGCCCTCCCCTCGCGCAGGTCAGGGCTCTCCTTGGGGTCCTGTTCCAGAGACCCCTCCTGCAGAGACTGCAATCTGCAAAGGGCAGTCAGATCCAAATCTTTCCCTTCCACCTTGAGGGCAGGCTCTACAGTGTTCAGAACGTGTTACCTGCTCACAGTACTCGTTTGTAAAACACTCTATACGTTCTGATATCTTTTAATATAAGTCTTCTAGAGGCTTCTGAAGATCGTCTACTCATCCTTTGCAGTCCCAACACTTTAAAAAGAAAGAAAAAGTTTGTGCCCCCGAAGCTATCACTAGCCGAGTGACTAAAATGTCAGTGCTGGAAGACCAGCTGCCAGGGGTGCAGGTCTTGGTGGCCCATGTCTGTCTCCGCCCTCCCATGCCTCCTCCCCCTTGTTTCTCCTCTGTGTCACCCTCTCGCTCCGCCAGTAGAGAATGGAACTGAGGTCTCTATTTAAAAGGGAAATTTGGCAGCCGTTGGTGTGTGTTTGGTTTTGTGTGTGTTTGGTTTTTTAATGCGTGTGAGACTTCTGGCCCATAAAAATGAGAACTCGGGGGAAGAGGCTCAGGATGAGGCTTTGATTCCAGTGCGCAGTCCAGCCTCAAAGGAGAAAATCTGGAGATGGCAGGACAAAATAGCTATTTTACTAACATCTTCGCTGGCCAGGCACTGGTCCCTGAGTCCCCACAAGGTTGGTCGAGCACCGTGTCTGCAGAGCTTCTCCCAGGACTCCCTGTGCTTTACACCGAGGTGGGCTGTGATCACAGTTACCAGACTGCGAGTTCATTGTTTGTTGACCTAGATCCTGATGTCTTCCTGGGCGATATTTTGGTACCCCAAGGAGCCCGTTGACTCCACCGTCACCAGGCTGGCACATGCCCGTTCCTCTCCTGTGTGTGTTTATGTGTGTGTGAATGTGCACATTTGGGTTTGCTCAGAAGCATGAGCCTAAACCTGGGAGACCACTTTTCTCTTTACTGCCCAGATGGCTGTAGAGCAAACGCACATGTGCTACAGCCTAGCCGGGGCTCTTCTCCTAACTTCTGGGGGTGGAGGGAAGGGAGCTGGGGTGAGGGGAGACTGTCAGCCAGGTCATCAGGGAGGGCAGAAGAAGAGACCTGTGATTTAAGAAGGGCTCACTGCGCAACAGTCTCTGGACTAACCAAGTGCTTCTGGTTTCTCACTTGCAGTCGGAGGCCCCCCTTCCCACTAAGTGCCTCTTTGCGTAGCACCGGCCCGTGCCCTCGCGCTCACTGGTGCCACTACAGCGGGACGGGCCATGGCGGGTCGGGGAGGTGCAGCGCGACCCAACGGACCAGCTGCCGGGAACAAGATCTGTCAGTTTAAGCTGGTCCTGCTGGGGGAGTCTGCAGTAGGCAAATCCAGCCTTGTCCTCCGCTTTGTCAAGGGACAGTTCCACGAGTACCAGGAGAGCACAATTGGAGGTGAGTGGGCACAAGGGACAGGGGCGGCCTCAGGAAGGCCAGAGAAGTGCCTTGGCACTGAGGAGAAGGGAGCCACCCGCCCAGAGAGACCAAACGCGCCTGGAGCAGTGGCACCTCTCCTCGCTTGAGCTCTGGGATCAAACCCAGCAGCCGCTCTCTGTGCCACGTCCCAAGGAGCTTCTCGTGAGAATTAGCTGGGAGTCAAAACTGGCTTCCTTTCCTGGTTCTGCCTCTTTACTATTTGTCTGGCCTCGGTGAAGACCCTTCCACTGACCCAGCCCCTGGGAAGGGAGATGCTGGCTCTGGGTTCCTGCGGGTCCTTCTTACTGTGCCACACAGCTGCCCTGCCCTCTCCCGCTTTCCGAAATGGGGAAATGGCCTGGTGAGTGACGTGGCATGTCTGAAGCTGACCTTTGCCCTTTCTTGAGCTCAAAGCCTGACATTGGTTTCCCAATGGTCAGCACTTAGGATGTAAAGGTCCGGACTCAGCCTCCTGCCTTCTTAGCCAGGACAAACCTTGAGGGGCCAGGGCCGACCCTGGGCTTGAGTCGTCTTTTCTCTGCCCTTTTGGTTGGTAAGAGGTTTGCTCCAGGCAGCTGGACACAGAACGGGCCCTGTCAGCAGTCTTCTGCTGCCTCCTCAGCACTCGAGTCAGGAGCTAAGAGGGGGAAGTGAGGCAGCGCCCCGTGTCCTCAGGGAGGTGGGGGGGTGGGGGTAGGCAGGGGAGCAGACTTTCACAAACAGAGCTCTCTGGGATCCTCTGCTGGGTCCCAGGGCCGAGGGGACTCCCACCCGCCCGCCCCAGCTCTGGGCCTCCTCCGTGAAGCACATGCACTGGTGCTGCTTGTTCCCTGGCCTCCTCAGGCTCAAGACACGGTCACTGTGTTTCCTGAAGGTCAAGCCACCGGGTGGCCAATCAGGAATGGGCCAAGTTCAAAGCTGGGGGTTGTGGCTGGCCAGTGTGCCTGGAGGTGGCAGGGGCGGTTAGGAAGCTGGCCACCCAGCCTCCGCCTGGCAGTGGAACAGTGTGTACTTCAGGCGTCCCCAGCGTAGCTAAGTGTGTGAGCGTGTCCTCAGGAAGCAGGAGGACAGCAATAGCCCTGGGCTGGAGCAAACTGAGGGACCAGGGAGGTTTCCAGCTGGACTGTTCTCCCTGAGGGGAGGGAGGACGGGGCAGAGGGCAGGTGGGCCCACCCTTCCGAGCTCGGAGTCAGGCTTTCCTGGGCTTTTCTTCCCCTGCCCCTTGTGTCCCTCTGCAGAGAGTGCTCCTGAAACGGCTCAAGTGCAAGCAGGCTTCCCTTCTCCCACCCTTGCCAAGGGTGGGTCTGTAAAGCGTGTGCGTCCTGCAGCCCCCTTGACACATGCACAGAAATACAGACTTCGCCTGTCCTGCTCAGGCCTGCTTTGGTTGCCGCGTCGGGGGCTTTTCTGTGCCCCTGTCAGGAGAAGGCTTCTGAGTGCCAGAGCCCGGGCCCAGCAGTGGGAAGAGGTGGGGTTGGCTTCTTGAGCTCCTCCTTGCCTGGTAACAGCACCTTCCCTCTTACAGCGGCCTTCCTCACACAGACCGTCTGCCTGGACGACACAACAGTCAAGTTTGAGATCTGGGACACAGCTGGCCAGGAGCGATATCACAGCCTGGCCCCCATGTACTATCGGGGGGCCCAGGCTGCCATCGTGGTCTATGACATCACCAACACAGTAAAGATTTTCCCTTACCTCTCGATCCTTGTGCCCGGATGGGGTATGGGCAGAGTCCCGTCCCTCTGTTGTTTGGGGGTGTCTCACCAGAACGTTCAGGCTGGTGACATCTTAAGACACCTGGGTTCTGCCAGCTGGAGCTTCTCTAGTGAGCGGCCTTGGGCAGAACGCCTCCTCCGTCCCTTTGACATTCCGGCCCTGTCTCCCCAGGATACGTTTGCACGGGCCAAGAACTGGGTGAAGGAGTTACAGAGGCAGGCCAGCCCCAGCATTGTCATCGCGCTCGCGGGTAACAAGGCAGACCTGGCCAGCAAGAGAGCCGTGGAATTCCAGGTGTGGGGGCTGGACAGGACTTGGGAGAGGAGGAAGCCAGCTGCGCCGGGGCTCCCTCAGGCTGCGCCGAGACTTCAGAAAGGGCCACTCTGGGAGGCAGCAGGGGCACTGGTATCTTTGGTCCTCTCCTGGGCCAAGAGGAATTGCATCTCCTTGTTGGCATGGCAGTAGGGGGTGTGTGCATATGGATAGCTGAAGTTTCTACTCATTTGTTTCTGTAAACTTTTTAATGAGACTGACTGAAAGAGAAATACTCCTCTTCATGTAACACATGCACATAGTAAAATTTAAATAGTATAAGAGGGGATATAGAATTAAATTTAAGCCTCTAACCCTAGAAAGTCGATCTCCCTTCCCCCAAGTTCCTCATCTTTCCAGAAATACATGCATGCCTATGAATCCCTTTCTGTAGTAGATAGGAGTGTGTTTTAAATGCTGTATGTTTAATTACAATTTTTTTTTTACCAGTCTCTAACTGGTGGACTTCGAGGCTGTTTGTAATAGCAAAAGACTGGAAACAATGTTGCAGTCAATATGCACATACTTCTGTGCTTTTGTTCAAACATGCAACTGTATTTGTAGGCTGACTTTCTAGAAGTATTTCCTAGCCTAGTGATTTCGAAGAGCAAGAAGGCAGAATGGCCATAGGGACGCCTTCGTAAAACATCTGCCAGTGTCGTGAACTGAGAGGTGCCGTACCTGCAGCGGGGAGCAGGGTGTGTGGTGTAGATGTCTCAGGGACCCAGAGCAGAGAGCCGCAGGCCCGAAAACCCCAGCATTGTCTCTGTTATGTATAAGGCGCTGTAATCAGGGACGATTTTTTTTATTCTGGGCCCCAGCCCCGCCAACTGTCAACATTTCCCTCCCACCCACTTTCTCGCCTCCATCCAAATCAGGAAGCACAAGCCTATGCAGACGACAACAGTTTGCTGTTCATGGAGACATCAGCAAAGACTGCAATGAACGTGAATGAAATTTTCATGGCAATAGGTAAGCTCCCTCTCCTCCCCTTCCCCCACTGGGGCACAGCACTTGCCGGCTGTTCTGTAGTAACTCTGTGGGCTCCCTTCACCAACAAATATTTCACCCTTTTCAATATTCTAATAAAATCATTTTTTTCTTTATCTGACTCCCAGATGTAGATAGTTCACCCCGGAAGTTTCTAAAGCCTGGGTCAAAGTCTCAACATTTCACTTCCTGACTTTTTAGCTTACCATCCACATGAAACCCAGTATCACTCTCCTACCCATTTCTTAGGATTTTTTTAGGCCTTTTGGTTTTGAAGTCATCCTGCCCAGTTTCAAGTTCTAGCTCTGCCACTTATTCTCTCTGATCTTGCATAGGCCATTTAACCTCTCTTTGCCTCAGTTTCCTGAAACAGTCAGAATGTACCTGGCACACAGAAGTGAAGCCCTCCCTGTTACGGATTGAGTGGTAAAGGCCGGATTCTAGTTAAGTGGACTTGGGAGACAATATTGGAGTATCCCCACAAACACACTTTTCCCTCCTCTCCCAAACAGCTAAGAAGCTCCCCAAGAATGAGCCCCAGAACGCAGCTGGTGCTCCAGGCCGGAACCGAGGTGTGGACCTCCAGGAGAACAGCCCAGCTAGCAGGAGCCAGTGCTGCAGCAACTGAGCCCCCCTTGCCTGCCCACTGCCCCCACTTCCTCCGCCTGAACAACCTGACTGGAATCCACTCTAACCAATCGCACTTAACTACTCGGGCCACCACTGGGGGGTGGGAGGGCAGGGGGAGGGGTCCACCATGATTTCTCCATATAATTTTGTTCATAGGCCGGAGTGAGTTATTCCACCTGCACCTTTCTGTACAAATACTAATGCAATTTTAAGTCTTAAGTCACTTTTTTAATATATATGATCTTCTCTCCCCACTTCCTGCCCTTTCTGTTGCCCTCCCACTCTCCCTTTGCTGGTTGTAGCCACGTGCCCCCACCCCCCCCACCCCCTTTTGCACAGGGAGGCAGGGGTGGAGCAGTCACCCTCCTTTCCTCCTGCTGGTTAGCGGACTCAGCAGGAGCATCCATACCCTTACCGTTTGAAGTGTGCTTGGCTCTGGGCCATGGGGCAGGCCCTGGGGACTAGGGAAGGGCGAGGCAGTTCTTCCCTTAGCTGGCGGGCGGGCGGGCTGGCATCAGGCTGCGGTCCCCCCCGCACCCCCTCAGCTGGGAGAGAAGCCGCAGCATTCTTGTGACAGCCGTGAACCCATTGCCCACAGTCCGCCCCTCGCCCCTCGTCCTTGGTCGCCCTGACCTCCGGCTCTGAGCCCTATTCTGACCAAATCACGATGATGAGTATTTGGGGGGGGGAAGGGGGGGAGTGGGAGGGAACGGAACCAACTTTTTCTGTATTTTGTATTGTATGTTTTCTTCAACATGTAACCAATCAGTATCTTGTCAATATAGTCAGCCGATGGATCGACCTCCTGCTTGTCTGTCTTGTCTTTCTCTGACAGAATTTATCAGACTATACCTTTAACTTAAAGTTCATTTAAAATGGACCGCTGAATCTGGTTAAACAAAAGCTGCCCGCCCCCCAAGCGAGGGGGTGCCGATGGTCACGGTAAGCAAGAGGAAGGCCCTTCTTGTTACGCGTGCTAACAGCCGGGGGGGTTGGGAAAGAGCGACCTGGAGCTGAATCTCACCGAGTTTGAAGTTGGGGGTCCTGCATTCTCTCCCCCACTGCTTCTAGGTCATATTGGGATGATGTGCAGCTTGGATTTGAAAATAGTTGGTCTCAAAATCAAAACAACACAAAAAAAGGGGGGGGGGTTGGTCTCTGAAACACCAGAAACAAGCTCTTTGGGGGTTTTGGTTAATCTGTATCAGGACTGTGAAGGACTGGGTCCTCTCACCCTCCTCCCTGAAGAGGAGGAAGCACCAATGAGCAGCCTCACACCAGGTCGAAGCCACCCGGTCCCTGGTCTCTAGTGGGCCCTCTGCTGGTTCTGCAAGCAGGTAATTCCCCAGCCCTCCAGGCTCTCTGCTGCTCCCTGCTGGCGCTGCTGCTCTCAGCCGCCCAGGGCTGGGACTGTTGGTCCGAGCAGAACGGAGCTGAGCAGGGCCACACTGCCCTTTTTCCTCTAATCCCTTAACCCCAACTCCCGGCACCAACTTCTCCCAGGACCACAACGGCCTGATTTTTTAGTAGACCACCACCTTGAGGTGCCTTTCTGGCTCTGACCCCAACCCTGAGAAAAGACCACGGACATTAAGGCTGCTATTCGGTTTATTGGGTCAGGCTAGGTTGGAACCGTTCTTAAGGCCGCGACTCCTGAGTCTTGAGGACTGCCCTGTTGCGGTTTCAGGGGGTGGCAGCGCACGGCACTGGCCCCGGACACACAGCTGACCCGAGGGGGTCAGGCAGCAGGTCATGGCGGCGGGATCCAGGTCCGGCGGGAGCAGCATCTGGCGGTGCACTTTCTGCGCCATCCGGAAGGAACCTCCATCAGGGCTGTAGCTCTCCATTTGCCGCTGGCCTGTCACCTTCAGGCATTGGCCGTCCACTTGCACCACCAGTTCCTCAGGACGGAAGCCATGGGCATCCACCTTCATCTGGAAACCCTGCTCCGCGTGGACATTGTCCCGCATAGCTGCCACATCATCCCGGAGCAGCCGCACCGGCAGCGTGGCCACCTGGTTCTGTTCTGCGAGGGCTGTGCTAGGGCATCGAGAGGCCACCTGGCTCCCTTTGGGGAGACCGCTACCGACCCGCTGCATCCGAGTGAGCAACTGCTGTCCAACGGCACGAGGCTCTTAGTATATATAGCGCTCAGCGCTCGCGCGCAGCGGTGGGACACGAGGCCAGAGGGGCCTCCTGCACCCCATCCAGCTCCACTCCTGCTCAGCAGCTCTGCTCTGCTCAGCTGTGCGCCCTTCACTTTGGCAGAGTCAGAGTTCGGGGTCAGCTATGCACATCCTACTTCCATGGTCAGGTTGTCATTCATCCCTGCACACCCGTGGTTGCTTTTATCCTGGGCCCCGTCCCTTTCTTGGGCCCCTCCCCAACTCCATTGCGGGCCCAATTGGATTTGCTAAAGGCCGGCGGTTAGCAGCGCAGAATGGAAATGACACTGAGTCATCAGGGCTCTTGCCCTTCCAAGAATCGGGCCTGGGGACAAGAAGGATTGTCCCTTGGGCAGAGCCGTTTGAGTATGAACACAGGGTAATCCATTTTTGCAACATCCTGCCTTTTCTCTGACAGGGCACAATCCTGTGACACACTGGGGACTGGAAAGTAGACACATCTTCCTGGCTTCATTCATCCTCCCCGGGCCTACTGTGCTGCAGGCAGGGTCTGAGATCAGGGACCACAAAGATTAAGATGCCGGCCCAGCCCTCAAGGTGCCCACGGTGTTGAGGGGAGAGCCGTTCTCATACACAGGCAAAAGCTTCCGCCCTCCTCTGCCTCTACTTCATCCCCACTTTGGTAGCCCTGTTCGTGACCACGGCCAAGCCTCTGGTGCTCAGTACTTTTATAATAAACCCTTTTTGTGGAGCTATAATGGACATACAGAAAAGTGCACAGAAAGAGTACAGCTGAGTTATCCCAAAGAGCACGTACCTGTGTAACCACTTCTCAGGTCAAGAACTGATCCTGCTTAATCTCTATAGCTGCAATATTGTCTCCGGAGACATGTAGGACAGGGACAGGGCAAGGGTGGGAAGAAGATGTGCCGGGAAGCCAACTCTGCCCCAGGCCTGCACTTCCACCCTCGAGGTTTGGGAGGAGGGCAGAGCCCACAACTCTCAAATCAGACGACTGTTTTCTTGGATGCTTCTCCTTATTCCCAAGAGGACAGCAATCTCGACTATCCTAGAAGCCTTCAAGAGAGAGTAAAAGTGAGGAGAAATCAAACTGAGGCGCTGGCTCCGGCCTCGTTCACCTGTGTGGGACCAAGAGCTAGGATAGAAAAGTCTGGAAGGTGGAGGCAAAGGGAGCAACGGTGGAAGACTACAAGCCCCATCATGCTTCAGGGCAGCGACGCCTGCGCACTGAGCGCCCGTTGCCCATGCGGCCCTAGGGCAGGGAGCGCCGCGCCGCGCTCCGCTGCGGGGGAGGCCATGGCGGAGTCTTCCCAGGCCTCGACCCCAGCCCCGGCCTCGCAGCTCCGTCCCCTTCAGTCCCCAGCCCCTGCCCCAACTCCGACTCCTACCCCCAGCCCGGCCTCGGCGCCGACTCCGGCTCCCACTCCGGCACCAGCCCCCGTCCCAGCTGCAGCCCCAGCCGGGAGCACTGGGACGGGGGGACCGGGGGTAGGAAGTGGGGGGACCGGGAGCGGGGGGGACCCGGCTCGACCTGGCCTGAGCCAGCAGCAGCGCGCCAGCCAGAGGAAGGCGCAAGTCCGGGGACTGCCGCGCGCCAAGAAGCTTGAGAAGCTAGGGGTCTTCTCGGCTTGCAAGGTGGGGGCGGGGCCTGGGGTGAGAGGGGGCGGGGCTTGGGACATCCTAGGGCTCGGGTGGCAATGGGAGCAAAGCTCTGGCTGGGGAGCGTCGCTTGCCGTCCCTGGGGTACGTACAGGGTTTTTGACTGATCCTTCTGCCTCCAGGCCAATGAAACCTGCAAGTGCAATGGCTGGAAAAATCCCAAGCCCCCCACTGCACCTCGTATGGACCTGCAGCAGCCAGCTGCCAACCTGAGTGAGCTGTGCCGCAGCTGTGAGCACCCTTTGGGTAAGGCAGGTAGTGCCCTTGGAGCTGGGGGCAGGGGAGAAGCAGTGCTGGCTCCTACTTGGACGGGATGACTTAAGGACCACAGAGCTTCTTAAAAAACAAAGATGCCTTCTAAGTGGGGGTTGGGGTACCCCAGTTCCCACTTAGAAGGCTACCTGAAAGGTATGCCGCGAGGAAGGAGGAAGAAAACCTGCCAATACAGAAGATGCAAGGGACCACCCAAGGGCTGACACAGGAGCAGTCAGTCTTGTTGCTGTTCACAGTGGTTGGAGGGACTGAGGGAGTATCATGGCTGGTGATGAAGAGGGGCCGGAAGTCTTATTGACCTCTTCTGTCCATTCTTCCCAACTCTATCACCTGGTCTTTCTGCAGCTGACCACGTGTCCCACCTGGAGAATGTGTCAGAGGATGAAATTAACCGGCTGCTGGGGATGGTGGTGGATGTGGAGAATCTGTTCATGTCTGTTCACAAGGAGGAGGACACGGACACTAAGCAGGTCTATTTCTACCTCTTCAAGGTGAGCTTCCTCTGAGTGAAAGTGAGTGAGCAAAGGAGTTGAGACTGACGGACCTGCAGCTCTGTTCTCTGCTGACCTCTACCCCTTCCCCCTCCCTCTTCCTCTTTCTCTTTTTCCAGCTCCTTCGGAAATGCATCCTGCAGATGACCCGGCCTGTGGTAGAGGGGTCTCTGGGCAGCCCTCCGTTTGAGAAGCCTAACATTGAGCAGGTGGGATGAAGAAGGGGGCAAGAGAATTGGGAGTACCTTGGAGGCATGAGGAGCCTGTGTTCTCCATCCTCCTCAAGCTGGAACAGGGGAGAGGTTCCAAGAGGGGAGGATGTTTTGTGCTAACCTCAAGGTGTGCATGGAGGTAGGGAGCGGGCATAGGTTCTCTTCACAGAGAGCCTCAGAAATAAGAGGAAAGCCTTGCCTCCGCCTCCAGGAAGTCCCTGGTTTTGGATACGAAGCCCACGCTCTCTGCTCACATCTCCTTCCTGGTTTTGTCCCCCACCCGCCCCTTTGCAGGGTGTGCTAAACTTTGTGCAATACAAGTTCAGTCATCTGGCTCCCCGGGAGCGGCAGACGATGTTCGAGCTCTCAAAGATGTTCTTGCTCTGCCTTAACTACTGGAAGCTTGAAACGCCTGCCCAGTTCCGGCAGCGGTCTCAGGCTGAGGACGTGGCTACCTACAAGGTCAATTACACCAGGTAGGCCCAGCCAGGGGTGGCATGGGGAGAAGCTATAGGCTCCGCCTGGGCTCAGTGGTTTCCACGTTGACCGCCTCCTCGCCCTCTGCAGGTGGCTCTGTTACTGCCACGTGCCCCAGAGCTGCGATAGCCTCCCCCGCTACGAGACCACGCACGTCTTTGGGCGCAGCCTTCTCCGCTCCATCTTTACTGTCACCCGGCGACAGCTGCTGGAAAAGTTCCGGGTGGAGAAGGACAAGCTGGTGCCCGAGAAGAGGACCCTCATTCTCACCCACTTCCCCAAGTAAGGCTCCTCTTAGCCTATCAGGATTTTGCCCCAAGTTCATATCATCCCTGTTATCCCCCTTATTCCAGGGAGACTTCCTGGATTGGTCCCGCCCCTCCCTCCATGAGCCGTCTGGGATCTGGGCATCTACCTGGCAGACTCGCCACCCATAGCCCAGATGCAGCCTACTCGCATTTACCTGTTTACTAGTCAGAGGGTGGCAGGTACCTGGCCCGAGTGCTAGCACTACCCCTACCATGTTTCCCCCGACGGGACCTGGACACAGCCTCAGGATCCTTCCGACCACAGCATTCCCAAAAACACCGGAGCTCACACTTGAGGTGAAACCAGTTTCTGCTCCTCATCTAGTTCTTTCTGGAAGATTTTTGTCTCTTCTGTCACACCTTTCTCTCCTTTTAAACCTGCTCATAGCTGTTCATTTCAGGAAGACTTTACTGACTAATCCAGGCCCCCCAGCGCCTCCTCTGCCTCCATCTGGAAATAAAGTGGCAGGAGGGGTTTGAATTCTGAGCCCCATTTTGATCCTGAGGCCCAGGGTGACTTGGTGCCCTGCCTGGCCACACCGTACAGAGTGGCATCGGTTTGGACCCTGTCTCTCTGTTCTGGATAGTGTGGCAAACAGGGCCTCTGGTCTCTGACCTGGATATGTCTTGTCTTCCCACCTTCAACTAGGGTCTCCCAGGAAGCAGGGGACTGTACCTTCCCTTAGCCTGCAGCCAGAGGCTGTCTCTGTTTTAGGCTCCCAGTTCCCGGACAGGAGGAGGGTCTGTCTCTCTGACACCCCGGTGTCTGGCCCGGGCTGCTCTCCTGGTCAGACAGAGTTGTGGGACAGACTGTACCCTCCCACAGATTCCTGTCCATGCTGGAGGAGGAAATCTACGGGGCAAACTCTCCAATCTGGGAGTCAGGCTTCACCATGCCGCCCTCAGAGGGGACCCAGCTGGTGCCCCGGCCAGGTATGTGCCACAGCAGGTTCTGCAGGGTCTCTGCCTGCCTTCCTGGCCGAGCGCCGACCCCCTGCCCCTGTGGCGGAAGGGCTGCAAGTGGCAGCAGTGCGGAAATGCAGGAGGGCTCAACTGGGGCTTGTAGGGTCCAGATCCTTTTGGGGACCCACAAACACCTTTGACCCCTGCCATCCCCACCCCAATTCTGTCTCTCTCAGCTACAGTCAGCGCCGCAGTTGTTCCCAGTGCCCCCATCTTCAGCCCCACCATGGGTGGGTCCAGCAACAACTCCTTGAGTCTGGATTCCGGAGGTGCCGAGCCCATGCCAGGTGGGCATTTGACCCCTGCCCCTCACTCATCCCTCCCCCAACCTGTCTGGCTGTCCCTGGAAGACCTTGCCAACCTCCCCAGCAGGCGAGAAGAGGAAGCTCCCAGAGAACCTGACCCTGGAGGATGCCAAGCGGCTCCGTGTGATGGGCGACATCCCCATGGAGCTGGTCAATGAGGTCATGCTCACCATTACCGACCCTGCCGCCATGCTGGGGCCCGAGGTAGGCAGCCTGGCTGTCTGGCCTGCAAGAGTAGGGAGCCTTCACGGACCCGAGACCCTGGCTCACCACCCCTTTTCTGGTACCCAGACGAGCCTGCTGTCAGCCAACGCAGCCCGGGATGAGACAGCCCGCCTGGAGGAGCGCCGCGGCATCATCGAATTCCACGTCATCGGCAACTCGCTGACCCCCAAGGCCAACCGGCGGGTGTTGCTCTGGCTCGTGGGGCTGCAGAATGTCTTCTCCCATCAGCTGCCTCGCATGCCCAAGGAGTATATCGCCCGCCTCGTCTTTGACCCGTGCGTCCCCGGGAGACCCCCAGCCCCAAGGCACCACATCCGGGCGCCTGTCGTCCTTGGCCTCTACACCCCTCCCTAGGCCTCTTCCTCCAACCTCTGGGAATTCGTTCTCCTCAGTTCCCAGCCCTGAATACAGCTTAGGCCTCCAGGGATGTGGGGACCTGGGGGGCTTTTAGGGGACAGGTAGAGACTGTGACCTGTCCCCTCTCCCCTCAGGAAGCACAAAACTCTGGCCTTGATCAAGGACGGGCGGGTCATTGGTGGGATCTGCTTCCGCATGTTTCCCACCCAGGGCTTCACAGAGATTGTCTTCTGTGCTGTCACCTCAAATGAGCAGGTCAAGGTGAGCACATGCCCCAGCCCCTGCCCCATCCCACCTCCTGCTTCTGAGCTTGGACGAGGGCAGAACAGAGGTTGTGGTGATGCTGCAGTCCCCAACCCTTGTTTCAGTGGCAAACAGTTCCTCATTCCCCCACAAGGTGGCACTCGTGTTCTGATAGCAGTGGGTTAAGAAAACACCTGTTGACAAATGGATCCCGAGAATCAGTAACACGTTTAAATGAAACAACTTCTTTCGCGATGAGAACATTTACCCACATAGGGGAGCTAGTAATTTTTGTGGTAGTCCTGTGCTGGCTGATGGTCCTGGTTTCTAGCCTTTTATTGTCACAACAGACTCACTAGGAGGGTCCCTGGTTCTTTTTACGTACCCCAGTTCTCCATGGCGTCTCCTCGGTCCTGACGTGTGTGGAAGTGTCTTTTCAGGGCTCGAATGCTACCACAAGCAGGGCCCTCGGTAGTCCCCTCCTCCATTCTGAGGCCCAGGGACCAGGAACTAGTGGCCTGTGGACAGCTGCTTCCTGGTCGGGTTTGGATCCCAGCCCTGCCGTGGCTGGCCACCTGACCTGCGGCAGGTTTCCTCACATAGCTGAGTTTCAGTTTTACCTTTTGCAAATTGGCAGTACTACCTGCCTCACAGCTCGACTTAAGACTTGGTTTGTAAAGTGCCAAGCACCACACCTGACCCAGAGCCAGGGCTTAGAAACCCAGTGTCCTTCCGTTTTCCCCTCGTAAACGCCGCTCCTCTGCTGGTCGCCGTTCCGCCTGCCTGCCGCGGACCCCCTGGCTCTCCCCGCCGCCTCTCCAGTCTGCTCCCTCCTCCCTGGGCTCTCCCAAGACCCAGCCCATCCAGTACCAAGCCTGCCCCCTCCCCTGCAGGGCTATGGAACTCACCTGATGAACCACTTGAAGGAGTATCACATCAAACACAACATCCTCTACTTCCTCACCTATGCTGATGAGTACGCTATTGGCTACTTCAAAAAGCAGGTGACCCTCGCCTCACCCCACCCCGCCCTGCACTTGCCTGTTCCTTGAGGCAGGAGTCATCCTGTCTAGCCCCCTGATGTGGGTCAACTGGGAGTCCCTCCAGGTCCCCTGTGCCATCCAGTATCTGCAGGGACATCCTATCTGCCTGTCTTTCTCCCTCTTTGTACTGCCCCAGTAAATAGGGTCGTGTAGGGCAGTAAGGCAGCTGCTGGAATTGGGGGGCCTTTGGGGTGAGTCGGAGGGGCGGGTGACCTAGGATCCTACCAGGGACACACACGGCCCTCAAAGCGCAGTCCACCGTGCAGGGGTCTGCCAGAGGGGATTCAAGAACGGGGCAGGGGTGGCATGCACCCCCCTTCGGGTGCTCCTGGGGAGGGGTTGTTACAGTTGAGAGTCACCCATGCATTGGGCCGTCATTCCCACTCCCTAGGGCTTCTCCAAGGATATCAAGGTGCCCAAGAGCCGCTACCTGGGCTACATCAAGGACTACGAGGGGGCAACCCTGATGGAGTGTGAGCTGAACCCCCGCATCCCCTACACGGAGCTCTCCCACATCATCAAGAAGCAGAAGGAGGTTGTGTGCACGCACTCATCCGTGGGGCTTTCTGTGGAATGTGCGTGTGTGTGTGGAGGAGCACGTGTGTGGATGTGTAGCGCGGGCCTATGCATGTGCGTATGTGAGGTAGGGCCAGGGCTTGGTTCTTGCTCTGCCTCTTGGGGATGTTAGGAGGAGAGGCGCCTGGATTCAGGGGTGGGGACTCTTAACTGTGGTTCTGGGAGGGTAGTTTCTGGGGCTGGGGTTGGCCCCTCAGACGCTTCCTTCCTCAGATCATCAAGAAGCTGATTGAGCGCAAACAGGCCCAGATCCGAAAGGTGTACCCCGGGCTCAGCTGCTTCAAGGAGGGCGTGAGGCAGATCCCCGTGGAGAGCGTCCCAGGCATTCGTAAGCAGGGGTCTGGGGCGGGGGGCACGCTGCGTGGGGTGTGGGCAGACCTTCTTAGGGATGGTCTTTGCACTTCCCGCTTTGCAGGAGAGACAGGCTGGAAGCCGCTGGGGAAAGAGAAGGGGTGAGTGTTGTTCGGAGGGAGAGGGTGTCGGGGGGAGCAGAGGGACTGGGAGCCTCAGACTTGGCATCTGTCGCCCCAGGAAGGAGCTGAAGGACCCTGACCAGCTCTACACAACCCTCAAAAACCTGCTGGCCCAGATCAAGGTGGGGAGACCAGGCTCCCTTCGGGGGTCCCTGTGCCAGTGGCTGTGGCCTTGCGACCCAGTGTGGGGTGGGTGGCAGTCCCGAGCTGGGCATGGGGCACGGTGGTCCCAGCCTTAGCTCGTCTCTCCTCTCCAGTCACACCCCAGTGCCTGGCCTTTCATGGAGCCTGTGAAGAAGTCGGAGGCCCCTGACTACTACGAGGTCATCCGTTTCCCCATTGGTGAGCGTGCTCGCCCCGATCCCTTCCTTCCACTTTTGCCCCCATGTCTACTCCTGCTCCTGCCCTCACTGGGCCGTACAGCCCTGTGACCCACCCTCCTCGGCCTCCTAAAGACATGCCCTTCTGTCCTGCCGCCCCAGACCTGAAGACCATGACAGAACGGCTGCGGAGCCGTTACTATGTGACCCGGAAGCTCTTTGTGGCTGACCTGCAGCGGGTCATCGCCAACTGCCGCGAGTACAACCCCCCTGACAGCGAGTACTGCCGCTGTGCCAGCGCCCTGGAGAAGTTCTTCTACTTCAAGCTCAAGGAGGGGGGGCTCATTGACAAGTAGTCCCCAGCCTTGGGACACAGCCTCAAGCTTGAATGTTTCCACCTCAGGTTCCGGTCTGATTCCTAGGGAGACCCCCAGTGCCCAGGTCCCTCTCAGCTTGAGACACTCCAGCCCCTGATCCTGCAGCCCTTTGTGGGCCCGCGGGCACCCCAAGCCTGCAGCCCCGCCCTGCCCTTCATTGCGTCTGACCTTGGGAGGGGCCTCCTCCATCTGCGGCCCAGCCCCTCTGCAGGGGCTGGTGGTCAGAGGGTAAACCCTGCCCAGCTCTGGTGGCTCTCAGCCCTGGTCCCCACAGAACTATGGTGTCTTAAGAGCCCCGGGCCTGGCCCAGGTCACTGTTTCCTCAAGGACAAGACCACCGATTTTAGTTTGAGTGATGGGGCTCCAGGGTTTGGAAGTGCAACGAACTGGAGGGGCCATGCCTTGCCCTGCACTGTTGTCTGTCCTCCAGGGGTGGGGGACGTGGGGACCATTCGTTTCCTGGCATTAATCCCTTGGAGGGATCAATAAAGCTCTTTTTGTTTTTTTCCTCTCTGCGTGGTTGGCTCTTCAGTAGCGCCCCAGGCCTCAGCAGGCTGACCCTGTCCCTGCCCGTCCCTCCGACAAACTGCAGCGCACTGGGCTCCGGCCGTCCTGAGGACCCCTCCCCGGCAAGCCTGGTACCCAGCCCCATGCCCCTGGGGCCGGGGCCTCCCTGGCCGCAGCCTCCTGGCTGCTCGGGTCCAGGTGCCTGGATGGCAGGTGTTGAAATCTGCCCCCCGCCCCCGGCCACCTTCGCTAGGGGACATTGCAGCTGACTCCAAAAGGACTGAGGGTAGTACAGGGTGCAGTGGGGCGGCGGAAACTGCTCCTGGGGGCAGGAGTAGCTGTCATGACCCAGAAGTTACGAAAAGGTGCTTTCCTGTCAGCATTTCTGTCCTCTGAGGCCAGTAGGTGGCAGGCAAGAGGGATTCCTAGGGTTGGGCTCCTCCCCTCAGTTTCAGTTTCCATTTACAAACCGAAGCGCTCAGTAGTTCAGGAGCAGGCTTCCCCACTAAGCCAAGCCAAGCCAAGCAGGGCTGCCCTTGGCAGGTGGTACAGGTGAGGCCAGGCAGGGGTTTCAGATCTGTCTTACTCCTTCCTGTCTCCCCGCTTGGCCAGATCAGTTTCCTGGTAGGTGCCCTGCTCCACCTCCCTGAAGCAGGATGGGGTCTTGGGCAAAGGGAGGTCTCTGCACCAAACTGGGCTGGCCAGGAGCAGGAAGAGAACAGATCTGAGGAGGGTCGGGTCTAGGAGGGCGCCAGGAGGGCCAGAGGCCTGAGTCCCCTGCCATTCTCAGCATGGAGCTGCGATCCTACCAGTGGGAGGTGATCATGCCTGCCCTGGAGGGCAGGAACATCATCATATGGCTGCCCACGGGCTCTGGGAAGACCCGGGCGGCGGCTTATGTGGCCAAAAGGCATCTCGAGACTGTGGATGGAGCCAAGGTGGTTGTATTGGTCAACAGGGTAAGTGGCCTCCCCTCAGTGGACTCTCGGCTCCTCGGGTCCTTCTTGAGACCCTCCAGAACTCCAGAGCTACTGTGACCATCTCTAAGCTCGCCTTTCACCCCTCCCAGTCTTTGCCTCCTCCCCTAACCCTGGACCCAGATCCGGCGTCCTCTCTCCATCTCACCTGCACGCCCAGGTACACCTGGTGACCCAGCATTGTGAGGAGTTCAGACGCATGCTGGATGGGCGCTGGGCCATTGCAACCCTGAGTGGGGACATGGGACCACGTCCTGGCTTTGGCCATGTGGCCCGGAGGAATGACCTGCTCATCTGCACAGCTGAGCTGCTACAGATGGCACTGAACAGCCCTGAGGAGGAGGAGCATGTGGAGCTCAATGGTGAGGGCTGTGGGCACCCTGCCTGCCATCCCCAGGGCCCCTCCTCTAATAAAAGATGTTGGGAGATTTTGTGGGAGTGAGGGTGTCTCCATTCACCAAACCCCAGCATACGCCCTAGTAGAAAAAGACCTGGCTACAGCGCAGGACCTTGGGCAAGTCCCTTCCCCCAGCTTGAGCCTCAGCTTACTAATCAGTTATATGACAAATCATCCCTGACTGGCAGTTCTCTGGGGCCTGGCTGCAAGTTGTGAAGGGAGGAAGGAATTCTCAGATGAGTTGTGGGAACCACATGAAACAAAACTTATGGGAGGAAGGGCTTTGCAACACAGATTCACCGCCTTCCCCTGTGCCCCCAGCCTTCTCCCTTCTCGTGGTGGATGAGTGTCACCACACGCATAAAGACACCGTCTACAACGCGATCCTGAGCCGGTACCTAGAGCACAAATTCCAGAGGACCCAGCCCCTGCCCCAGGTGCTGGGTCTCACAGCCTCCCCAGGCACTGGCAGGGCCACCAAACTCGATGGAGCCATTGACCACATCCTGCAGGTCAGCTTGTCCCCTGTGGCCCTCCCTACACCTGACCCATCAGGGACCTCCCTGGCCTACCCTACCCTATGCCCACCAGCCCTAGCTTGGCTCACCCAGGCAGGGTCTTGGTCCCTTCCTTACCTAAGCACCAGCCTCCAAAGACTTCCTAGCACACTTAGAATAAACACCCACGCTCTACTCTGGCTTACAAAGTTCCATGTGACCTAGCCGCTGCATAAGTCCCCATCCTCATTTCCTCCCCCCGCCCCCGCCCCCGCCCCCACTACACTGGCCTCCTCTCTGCATCCTGAGCATGTCAGGCTTGGTCCCGCCTCCAGACTCTTGCCCTCGCTAATTCCTTCTGCCCTGAATGCCCTTCCCGCTGTACTTTATCTGCGGGGCTTCTTCTAGTCATTCAGGGAACAGCTTAAATATCACCCCTTCGAAGCCTTCCCTGATCACCCGCTCTGTACTCTGTCATGTCATGCAATCTTATTCTCTTCAGAACTAGTTAACACTATCTGAAATTCTCTCATCGTGTTGTTCTCTACTAGTTTATTATCTATCATCCCCACGCCAACGTAAGTTGCCCTGTATCGTCTGTGCCTAGAACAGCACCAGGCACAGAGAGGCCAAGCAATGCAATAAATATGTATTGAATAAATGAACCCCTCCCCCAGTGGTCCTGCCTCAGCTGGGACACATCCTATCCCAAAGCTCTGCCCACTGTCCCCATGGGACCCCCTTCCATTCCAGTGAACCTCTCTCTGTTGCCCCAGCTCTGTGCCAACCTGGACACGTGGCGTATCATGTCACCCAAGACCTACCTCCCCCAGCTGCAGGAGCACACTCGCCAGCCCTGCAAACAGTACGACCTCTGCCACAGGCGCAGCCAGGTGTGCGGAGGGAGGGGCACGGGGCTGGAGTGGGGCCTGGGGTGAAATTGGGGTGCCTGGGGTTGAACCTTGACTTCATTCTCATGAACTCTGTGACTTCAGTTTCCTTGTTTATGCATCTGAGCCTCCATTTCCTCTTTCTGTGAAGTGGGACAGACCCTACTGTTTGGTTGCACTCAGATGCCACCGTGGACATCTGTCAAATCCCTGGACACTCAGTAGCGTGCTTTTCAAGCCACAAAGCTGGCACACTTTCTGCTGAGTCTGCTCCAAGCTCTCTCCTATGGTGTAGACACTGCCTGGTGTCTGCTACGACAGGCTGGACAAGGATAGACATCACTGGGCTCAGGCCAGAGGTCAAGGGCACATAAGGGGTGAAGACAGAATAGGAGTCAGGTGCAGGAACCTGACCCTGCCTCCAGCCACACCAGAGCTGTGTAAGAATGCCCTCATTCCCCCACTCTTCCCGTCTAGGACCCTTTTGGGGATATGCTGAAGGAGCTCATGGAACAAGTACATGACCACCTGGAGATGCCTGAGTTGAACCAGGACTTCGGGACACAGGCCTATGAGCAGCAGGTGGTGGAGCTGAGCCAAACCGGTGAGAGAGGTGGCCTGGCGGCGGAGGCCGTGGCGATTGGGGCAGTTCAGCACCCGGTTGGCCTGGGCAAAGCCTCTAGGGCGTGGAGCTCGGCCTCTGGGGACGGGGTCTAGGCAGCACTGAGCGCTGGGGGCGTGGCCGCTCTGACTGGGTGCCCCCTGCGGGTCCACAGCGGCTGAGGCTGGGCTTCAGCAGCGGCGGGTGTACGCGCTTCACCTACGACGCTACAACGACGCGCTGCTCATCCATGACACGGTCCGTGCTGTGGACGCCATGGATGCGCTGAGGGATTTCTACGACAGGGAGCGTGCCACCAAGACCCAGGTCCTGCATGCTGAGCGCTGGCTGCTGACGCTGTTCGATGGTGAGGCTCCCTGGGAGAGAGGGAGGTCAGAGGCCAGGCCTGGGCGCAAATGCAAGTTGGGAAGATGTCAACAAGAGTCCTGGGGGCCTATTTTTCCAACCAAAAGTTAAGGCCATGGATATGACAAAAGATGTATGCCCTCATTTGTGAAGGTTTGCATAAATCTAAAAATTAATATGCGTCGTTGACAAAGATTTTTTGAAAACCATTTAATTGGGACTGCCCCTGAAAGTCTAGGGTGTGTGGTACCCTTAACCTGGGAGAGCGACATGGCCAGAGCATGAAATTTAAGGCTAGAGGCCTTAGCACAGGCTGGAGGGGCAAGGGTCTTCCCGAAGAGACCTGAGGTTGAGTCAGTCCTGGGTTGCAGAGGTCAGCAAGAAAAGGTCAAGGGTCATTCTGGTAGCAGGGTTGAAGGGGGCACTGGATAAGGTATGTGAGCAAAGAATTCTAGGCTGTAGTTCCCCGGGGTAAGTCTAGGGCTGGGCAGGAGAAGGGCGTCCTTGCCCGTGCTCTTGGTGCCGCTTAGGCGAAATGAGGCCGGAGCAGCTATCCTCAGGCCCCCGCTCAACTCCTGCCATCTTACCCCTGTGAGCTACCCACCCTCATGTCCTGCCCACCTCCAGGCCTGAGCCCTGTGCTTCTGTTTTGGGGCTTTTCTGGCAGACCACAAGAACAAGCTGGCCCTCCTGGCCACTCATGGCCCAGAGAACCCCAAACTGGAGATGCTGGAACAGATCCTGCAGGAGCAGTTTAGGGACCCCGGTGGCCCCCGGGGCATCATCTTCACTTGCACCCGCCAGAGCGCTCACTGCCTCCTGCTCTGGCTCCAGCAGCAGCCCAGCCTGCAGACAGTGGACATCAGGGCCCAGATGCTGATCGGGGCTGGGCACAGCGACAAGAGCATCCACATGACCCAGGTGTGGGCTTTGGGGAAGGAGCCGCGGCTAGGGAGATCCCTGGGGGAGAAGAGAAGAGGAGGCAGTCTTCAACACAGAGAGATGAGGGGACCAGCTATCCCCAGGCAGCGGACAGAGCTGGGGAGCGAGATGGACACTGCGATCCCCAGGGCTGAAGATTCCCCCAGTCTGAGGGTCTCTGTGGGGGCAGAGAGGCAGGAACTTGGGGATCAGCAGGGAAAGAAGTGAGTGATGTCCTCAGGATCAGGGGTCTGGAGTCCCTTGTGGGAGAAGAACAGGTCTCAAGAGCTCCTAGAGTACAGGGGCAGGGACCCTTCGGAGTTAGATGGTCACCTGGGAAAATGGGCAAGATCCTGGGGGCACTTGGAGATAGAGATGGAGACTCAAGTTCCCTCAGAAAAGAAGCCAAGATTTTGAGTAAAAGGGCTGAACCAGGAGCGGCTAGGCTGGCAGGAGGAAGCCACCTCATGCACTGTCCTTTTCCTCCTCCATCCCCAGAGGGAACAGCAAGAAGTGATTCGCAAGTTCCGGGATGGTACCCTGAACCTCCTGGTGGCCACGAGTGTGGCGGAAGAGGGACTGGACATCCCCCAGTGCAATGTGATTGTGCGCTACGGGCTCCTGACTAATGAGATCTCCATGGTCCAGGTGCCCAAGCCACCCCCTCAGCAGTCCTTGAAGGGTCTGTGTGAGAACCCAGCCCCACTCAGGCCCCTCTCTTATCTCCCTCCCCAGGCGAGGGGTCGTGCTCGGGCCGATAAGAGTGTGTACTCATTCGTGGCGATCCAAGGTAGTCGGGAACTGCGGCGGGAACAGACCAATGAGGCACTAGAGGCCCTGATGGATCGGGCAGTAGCTGCTGTGCAGAAGATGGACCCGGCTGAGTACCAGGCCAAGGTCTGCGGGCAGCCTGTGCACCCACAGACTGGGCGGGGGCCATGGACATTCTGCCTGGAAGGGCTCTGATATAAACACATACACACCCCTTCCTCTGGGGACTCACTTGGCCCACATGGTGAAGGTCTGAATCTAGGGAAAGGTCGAGGCCAGGGATGGGGTTGCCAGGAAGACAATGGCTATTTCCCCAAAATGCCTTGGGAACGAACAGACCTCGTCCAGGGCTTTTAATTAGTTTATCCTGATCACCGAATACTTTGTGTATCTGTGAGAGCCGCCTTACTGCCCTTTTGGAACCAAGCAGAGGGGAAACAAAGACATGCACAAAATAAACCCAGAAGGAGGACTTAAATCAGTCCCCTGAGGCAGAGTCACCATTGCTGAGCCTCGTGCAAGATGGCCCCTATGTACTTCTGTTGTCCCAGCGTCGTTACTAACGGTACCCCATGTTAAATCAAAAGAAACAACTTGGCCTCCAAAGTGGGGGCAAAGACGCAGTGAGAAAGTTTGCATGGCTCCCATTGCTGCCCCGAATCCCAGTGTTAGTTTTCTCCACCGAGCTGCTTCCGAACACTCCAGGGAGGGCTGAGGACAGTCCCTCTGGGTACCAAGGAACTTCAGTCTTTGGGAGTCCTTTGTTCCCCTAGGAGCATGTGTGTCAGGTCCTTGCACCCCAGCCATGCCCGGTGTCTCCTCCTGCCCCAGATCCGGGATCTGCAGCGGGAGGCCCTGGTCAAGCGGGCGGCCCAGGCCGCCCTGCAGGAGAGTCGGCGGCAGCAGTTCCTGGCTGAGCACATAAAGATCCTCTGCATCAACTGCACGGTGGCCGTGGGCTACGGAAGTGACCTGCGGAAGGTGGAGGGTGCCCACCACGTCAATGTGAACCCCAACTTCTCGTGAGACCTGTGGAAGGGGCTGCCCAGATGAGAGGAAGGGCGGGGTACATTTAGAGTTTGAGGGGTTAAAGCGCGTTTACAAGTACCGAGTTTGCATTTTTACAACAGTCTGGTTACACAGGCTTCATCACCGCCCCGTTTCATGGTGGGAGGCAGTAGAGGCTCAGAGAGGCTCAGCAACTTGCCCAGGCTCCCACAGCCATTATGCAGTTTGGCAGGAGTTGGAATTCAGGATACCAAATGTTGAGGGGCCACAAACCGGCCCCCCTCATCCTGCATCCATGTACTCTGAAGACAGCTAGAGGGGCTGATTGTCTCTGAGCCGTACTCTTAACCTCTGCCCACTCCAGGGCAGCCTTCCCCCATCCTCTCTTCATTTATTCACTAAGTAAGCATTCATTAGGCACCTGCAGTGTACCAGGTCACTGTGCCAAGGGTCTTCACACATTTTCTCTCATTTGAGGAAGTAGCAGCTGGGTCTGGGAGGATGCATTGGGTCTGACCGTGAGAAGATGAGGAGAGACGGGGTGATGCGACAGAGTGCCGCTGGTTGACTTGATTGGGAGAGGTTGTGAAGGATGAGATGCTAAAGGAGGACAGACTAGCCTGTGGAGGGATGCAAAGGTCAGACCTGGAAGTTTAGCCTTTATTCTGTAGGCAGTGAGGAGTCTTGGAGGAGTTTGAGAAAGGGGATGTCAGAATCAACTTTCCCACTTTAGAAGATCGCTCTGGCAGTTGGTGGAAGGACAGTGTAGGGGGTGGGAGTAGGGATGGAACGGGGTGGAAGGGTGGGGCAGAGAGATCCATGGGGAGACTGTTTGATCGTCCAGGTGGGTAGCACCAAGGTCTGAACTTGGGCAGAAAGGGGTGGAACGGAGGTGAACTTACTGAAACCTCTGTGCGTCTTGACAGGCAGGAAGGTCCAAGGCCCAGGCAGAGGCTCAGACAGTAGGATGGCCATGTGGCCTGGGGCTGGGGGTCCATGAGGGCTGTGGTCACTCCCATTCCTTTCCAGGATCTACTACAATGTCTCCAACAAGCCTGTGGCCATCGACAGAGTCTTCAAGGACTGGGTGCCCGGGGGTGCCATCAGCTGCAGGAACTGTGGAGAAGTAAGTACTGGGGCCGCAGCCCTCTCTCTGCTCCAGTCTTTAGAAGTCCTCATTCTGAAGAGCAGGCCCAGACTCTGCCATCAGGGGGCGCTCACTGGGATGGGGGAGACTACTTGCCCCAGGAGTCCCCAGTCTGAGCCCCTGATTTAGGAAGCCCACAGTGTGAGGAGGGAGAAAGCTCTGTCTGCGGTACAGACATGAGCCTTGCATTCAGAGCCCCTAACTGGAGGAGAGAAGCCCAGTCTGAGGGTTAGACACCCAGACCCCACTGTCTCTGTCCCACCCCCCAGCACTGGGGTCTGCAGATGACCTACAAGTCGGTGAAGCTGCCGGCGCTCAGAGTCAGTAGCATGCTGCTGGATACGCCGCGAGGACGGCTCCAGGTCAGGAAGTGGTCGCGCGTGCCCTTCCGCGTGCCTGACTTCGACTACGTGCGGCACCTGTCAGACCTCTCCCTGGACTGACCACCTTGTCACTGCAGTATCCAGCTCAGGCTGTAGGGGGCGGGAGAATCCGCAGCAGCCACCGGCTTCCCCTGAGCAGCGTCTGGGTGCAGGTCCCTCCTGCCCTGAGTCACCAGCTCAGGGCTTCTTGCTGACCAGCCGCAGAGGAACCCCAGGTGCCCAGGCCGGCTTCGCCTCCCACACTGAGGAGGCAGCCGCAGGGCCACAGCCCATCCCCTGATCCCACTCACGCCCACCCGGACACTTTCATACACACTGGAGGGAGTGGGGTTGGGGGGCGCAGGTGGAGAACTGAGTCAGGAGAATGGCCACAGTATACAGTGAGACCTCCTTATCTGTGGTTTCACTTTTGCAGTTTGTTACAATTAACTGTCGTCCAAAAAATATTAAGTGGAAAATTCCAGAAATAAACAATTTATGACTTTTAAATTGCACACCATTCTGAGTAGTGTGATGAAATCTCTCGCCATCCCGCTCTGGCTCCGTCCCACCTGGGACACGAATCAGCCCTTTGTCCAGCGCATCCACATGGTATATGCTGTCTGCCTGGTCATCAGTCACTGTCGGGGTTACCAGTGCATCCGTCCAGGGTTCACAGTGCTTGTGGTTGGGAAGCCCTTAGAGTAGCCTAACGCTGCGTCAGGATGTCTACGTCATCTCACTTCCCCTCACTTTACCCCGTCCCGCAGGCACTGAACAAGCTCACGTCACCAGAAGGTGAGTGTAGGGCATTAAGATCTTTTGAGAGAGACCACATTTACATAACTTTTATTACAGTATTATTTTATAATTGTTCCATTTTATCAGTTGTTAATTTCTTACTGTGCCTAATTTATAAATTAAACTTTACCCAGGATGTATGTCTAGGAAAAAACAGTATATGAAAGGTTTGGTACTATCCGTGGCCTCAGGCATCCACTGGGGGTCCTGGAACATTCCCCCATGGATGAGGGGACTATTGCACTAGGAATTACTACGGTTTCCCTTGGCCCTTGGACATTCCTTCCCTGCAAGGCCTCTTCTGTTTTTTCAGACTCCCCATAAGTTAAAAGTAAAGAAACAGGAAAACGGTGTAGCAAATGTGCAGTATTTTAAAAACAGATTTGTTGAGGCATAACTGACCAAATAAACTGTACATATTTATAGTGTTTAATCTGTTAAGTTTTAATGTATGTATGTATGTATGTATGTATGCACCTCCACAATCAAGATAATGAACACCAGTAGCCACCACCCTCAAAACTTTCCTTGCACCCATGATAACCCCGCCTTCCTCCCCTCCCCATCCACCGATCTGCTTTGTGGTATATTTTAAGGTTAAAAGTTTTGTTTTTTAACACTCTTCTTTTTTGGCAATCATGTAACTTTATTTGGAGAGAGCATGAGAAGTCTAAATTTGAGAGCCATCAAGATCCATCATTCCTGCCCTCTCCCGCTCCTAAGAGGCTCCACCCCCAATGCCCCTTCTTCCCCTAGCCCCCAGATCATTTCCCCTGGGCTGGGGAGAGGCCGAGAGGATTTGAGGGGTAGGCATGGAGGTGGGGGGAGCTATAAAGGCCTAAATTTTCTGTTCTCATTTTAACGAGAAAGAAAGAAAGAAAAAGAAAGGCAAGATCTAGGTTGATTCTTCAGGGAAAGGGCTATTTCTGTAGTAAGAGGCCCAGCAGGCAGGAGTCACCTTCAGGAGGAAGGGAGGGGGCTAGGGCAAAGATTTGAGGGCGGGATGGCAGTCCTTCCTGCCATCTAACCTCCTCTCCTGCTTGTCCTTGGTCCTGCCTCCCGGTGGATGAGAAAAAACACTGTCCCCTACCCAGTATCTTCTTTCTTCAATCCACCTCTTCTCTGACTGAGAGATAAAATTCCAGTTCTAGCCTTTTTGGTTTCCACCCCCCCCCAAGACAGTGTACCCCTCTTTGCCAAGGCCCCTCTTCCTCCTAATCACCTCTTTTTTCCCCTTCTGTCCCATCTCTACCTCTCGGGGGTTCCTTCTGCATCCGCTCCCACTTTACCTTCAGTTGTTACTGCCCTTGCCAGTAACGTGCCTTTTACAGGTCAATAAAATTAGCGACAGGGGGCAGAAGGAGGGGGCAGGGGCCCAGGGTTGTGGCTGGACGCACGGAGTCCGAACGCCTGTCATTCCAGGGCTAAACAGTGACAGCTGAGGGACCTGAGCTGGCGTTGGGGGCTGAAGGGGTTGTGTTGCAGGGAGAGGGATGGACTGAGGAATAAAACGACCAGGGCACCTAACGGTCCCCTCAGTGGCTTGAGCACCTGGGTGGGGGACCGTGACTGTAGAGGGGGCGTCCTATCGCGCACCCACCTTACCAGGCTGGGAGAGCTTTCTTGAGCTCAGATGGAAGGGGGAACTCAGGCAAGGAGGGGTTCCTGGCCTTTCTTCTTCGTGTGAGGGGTCTTCATATGGAGCCACTGCCTCCAGGGCAAGGCTGCCTGAAAGAGACGGTTTCATGAGGTCTTCAGGACCCAGGTACCCTAACTTTCCAGCGCTCGGAAAAGGCAGAGCCCCAGACCTGCCTAGTGGCTCCCCCTTCCTCCCCACCTGAATAAGCCGGTCCACCCACCCAGCCGAGTCTCAGGGTGGGGCTAGGCCACCGCTCCCCTTCCCAGGCCCCGCCCCCGCCCGCCCCGCCCCCCTCCCTGGCCAGCGCAAAGCCACCGCGCTCCGGAGCGCAGCGAGAGCAGGTGGCCGCGGCGGGCTCCGTCTCTGTCCCGCAGGTAAGTCAGCGACGCGGTCTGGTCCACGCGGAGGACCTCGAGGGCAGGACGGGAGAACAACGCAGCCCCTTACACCTGTCCTGTGCCCTCGTCTCAAAACTGGGGGACTCCAAGGGACAGTGAGGACATCCCTGTCAGCTCTGAGCTCCGACACCCAGTATCTAGCGGGTGGGACTAAACTCTGGGGAAGTTTAGAGGGTCCTGGCTGATTATCCCTGATACCGGGGCCGGCTCCGATGGATGGGAAAGGGCAGAGCTGGGCATTGGGCACACAGTTCAGTTTTCTGGAGGAGAGCAGGCTGGGCTTGGTGACTTCAGGGCTCTGGGTAAGGAAGCTCACTGACCAGCGTGCCCCATGCCTCATCCAAGTGCAGCACCCTGTCCGCCCCCACGTAGAGAGCGGTGGGGTGATCCAAACAGCTTCTGTTCTATGTGCAAATGAGGTGAGGACCAATGCGCAGCTGAGCTGGGGCCTGGGTTTTCTGATGAGCTCCGGCGCACCTGCGTCACTTTTCACCGAGGTACAGGTATGCAAGGGTGAGGGGGACGAGGGAGCAGGGGGTGTCCAGATTGCCTGCGGGACCTAGAGGTCTGGGGACTGATTAGATTTTTTCTGTCCATGCCTCAGAGCCAGATGGGGGAGGTGATCATGGAAGTAGACATGGGGTGGATTTGTACCTCCTGGGTTGCGATTTGGGCTGTAGAAGAGGGGTCCTGCTTCCCAGAACTTCAAGGAAGTCTTCCCGGAAAAGGAGGTCCCGCTTAGAGCTCCGAGTCACAAAGGAGAGTCAGGCTTTGGGCCTCGGTGCTGGGTTGGGGTAGAGCAGAAGACCCCGGACTGTAGAGCCGAGGGAAGTCAGCATAGCGCCATGGGTCCAGCCAGGACGCCACTGACCTTCGAGAACATCGCGAACCTACAGACAGGCCACATCCAAGCTCAGGTGGGAGGGCTTCCTGTGTCTAATTTCCCTATTCCACTGTGTCCTCCTACCACACACTGTCATTGTCAGGAAGTTCTTTCTCATATCTGACCTTCATCCCTTCTGCATCTGTGCCGGTTTCTTGCTTTCTGGGAGGCAGTGTGCTATAGTGGAGACAGTGGGGGCTTTGGAGTCAGCTAGACTTCAGTCCTATCACCTCTACCCGCTGCGTGACCTTGGACAAGTTACTTAACCTCTTTGAGTTTCACTTTCCCACCTGTAAAATGGGGATAATAATAGAACCCACCTCATAGGGTGGCTTCAAGGATTAAGTGAGAATACGCCTGTAGAGCGCTGAGCACAGTGCCTGGCGCCTGGAGAGGGCTCAACAAGTATAAGTGTCCCCTCCTGTGTGGGACAGCAAAGCCGATCTGCAGGGGGCGGGGGTGGGGGGTTGGAAGTTTTTTTTTAAACTTGGCTGGAGAGAGCAATGCCCTTCGCCACCACCATTCCCTCAGCCCCCACCCCCTGCTGGTCCCTGGATCTCTGCTGGACCTGTCTGGGCTGCCCAGGAACCCTCACCTCCTCATCTCTTGGTCACCCTGTTTTTGTCTCCAGGGTGAGGAGAGGGACCCCAGCAGGCCAGGGACCAGTGGTGGCGGCAGCCCACTTGGGACTATGCCACAAGGGAGCAAACTGGCTTAGACACCCCACTGAAAAAATATTCCCTTGTCATCACCTCCCTGCCCTCCCCACCGCCGGAAATCCACGAGGTGGGATCAAGCTGCCCTTTTTCCAGGAAGATAAATAATATGAGAGGCTGAAAGTCCTGCCTGGGGATCGCCCAAGCAGCCCTGCAGTGGAAGGGCAGCTTCAGTCCCTGGCCCGAGGCCTGGAGACAGCAGGGGAAGGGGTGCCTATGCCCCGACTGGGTACTTCCCTGTCCCCCGCCCTCCCTGTGGGGTGAAGAATCAGCAGGGCCAAGGGGTAGAGCCTATTCATCCCCTTCAAGGTCACATTCCCCATACCTGTGACTCTGGAGACCCCTGCCCAGATGGTCACCAGCTTGCTCCCAGCTCATGCAAGCCTGTCCCCTGGGCCTGTTGTCCTGAGGGCAAGTTATGCCACTAGGTGTGCACCGTAGACCTAACGGATGACTGGAGACAGCCAAGGAGCAGCTGTTTGCAGGGAATGAAGATGGAGCTAGGACGTGAGGCTGGGTGTCCACATATGTGCAAGTGGGTCCCTTGTTGTGCAGAAGGGAGCTGGCAGTAGGAAGGGGTGGGATGGCACAGGCCAGGGTGGGAGTGGAGCCGCTTCTCCCTCCGTAGCATTGTCCTCCCCAGAACTCCCCAGAGTCAGAGATATGGAGACTGGAACCTGGTCTGGTCTTCCAGGTCGTTATGAAAGTACATTTTAATTAACAGTTGGTTTGCTTGATTTATAACTTTTAAATATTTAGATACGTGTGTGTGAGCCTCCATTTGTCCTCTTGTCCCAGGCCCTGCGAATGTTAGCGGGGGCCTGCCAGCACCTGTGACTGACGCAGCTCTTTGGTGAATTCCCTTCCGGCTGGCTGTCCCCCAGGGTAGTAGTGCTCCTGCAAAACAGGGCTTAGGACACACCTTTCCTGGACCAGGAAGGAGTTTCAAGGTGAAATGAAGACTGTCAGCTGTCACCAACAAGCAGTCCCCCCTTGGGCCTCCTGACCTCATTCTCCACCCAAAATTGGGACAATTTTTAAAAATGTCCTGTGATGCTTAAGAGGGAAAGCATGAGCAGGAGAGCGGTTGCTTATCTTCTGAGTGTGGGGAGGGTGTGGGCAGCCGCTGGACCCAAGGAGCAAGGAGGGAGCTAAATGGGGCTACAGCAGCAGGAAAGATGGAAGTGAGACTGGGGGAAGATCAGAGCTGGACCCCGCCATCCCTCCAGCTGCCCTTCTCAAAGAGAGGTGTGTCTGTGGCCAGGAAGGGAGCCATGTGTCTGAAATGTGGGTCTTCCTGTAAGTGTGCACTTTGGACCTTGGGGAGGGAAGAGTATGGGGGCAAGCTGGCTAGGCGGTAAGTGTCATCGCTGGCGGGAACAAATGGCACGTCCGTCTTGACTGTAGTTGAATGCCCTGTGGCACCTGGACACATGGTCTGTTCAGAAGAGAGATATGGGTGGCCTTTTTGTGGCCATCTCTGACTCACTCCGTTCCGATTGGGCTGTTTGAGGCCCCCTTGGCCCCCTTAGTGCTGTGAAGTGCTTGATGGAATTTGACACACACACATTCTAGCATGCACTTGCACACGTACACTCACACTCAGACACTCACACACCCGGGCGTGCATGCTCCCTACACTAACACACAGGTGTTACTGTGTACAGCTGCACACCCCGAAACACTGCCTCAAGCGGATCTTGGGAATGGACCCCCCGCAGAGCCTCCCTGCACGTGCACTTTGCATACTGCCGGGCCTTTGCCACAGTCACAGTCTCGCTCTCCCCACTGGTGACTTTTCATTCACCTTGGGTGACCCGCCGGCTCAGTGGCGGGGGGCCAGATGCCTGCAGTGGTTCGGTGTTGGGGACAGAAGGCAGCACCACTGCCCTGCTGGGATTCCTCACGAGCCCCTCCAGGCTTGACGTTGGCACCTTTGCCCCCCCCCCAACTCTCACAGGGGGTATCTCCAGGCCCTGAGTCTCTCTCAGTCCCTCTGTCCCTGTGTGGTTCTGTCAGCCTCTCGCTGCCTCAGCCTGTACGCGTGTCTGTGCTGCACCCTCCGCGTGCTCCCTGCTGGGTCCTTCCCCTGCTCCTGTGCCTGTCAAACTCTGTTTGTCTCTCCTCTCACCCTGTCTCTGCGTCTTTTTTCCCCTGTGGGTCTTTCTGTCTTTGTCTAACCCAGACTCCGTATGTGTGTGTGTGTCTCTCCCTCTGATTTTCTGTGTGTGTTTCTGCCCTTCTGGCTGTCAGGCGCACACGCACGCACACACACGCGCACACGCACACACTTCCCCACTCTCTCCTGTCTCTCAGCTCTGTCTCTCATTGTGCGGCATCCCTCAAGTCCATCTTCCCATGTCTATTTCTGTCTTTTCCTCTCTCCATCTCTGCCTCTGAGTCTGGGCGTGTGTCTCTTCATTCTCTCCCTGTATTACCCTCGTGACGGGTCCCAGGGGAACAGGACAGCCAAATGTCTCAGAGTGTAGAAGAAGGTGGCAAAGCATCAGGTGGTGGGGGCTGTCATCATTTCTGGGCCCCTGCAGTACCAGGAAAGAGTGGAGGATATCAGGTTCTGGAGAGGACAGATGTTGGCCCATCTCCCCCAGCTGAGAACTAAGATCTCGGGGGCTTTGGCTCCAGACCCTGAAATGCTGATCACCGGCCTCGAGGCCTGGAAGCGGGGCTGGGGGTCAGGGTGATGGGAGAGAGAACTCCTGTCTTTCTGGTTGATCTGATTGACTTTGAGCTGAGGGAAGGGCGATGGGGACTTAGAGGCCCCCTTAGATGAGGCGTAGACCAGAGTGGGGCTGAATCAACACTTTTCTTTTTCCTCGAAGCAGCCAAGCTCAACGCACCCACCCCAGCCCCAGCTTCCTGCTCCAAGCCACCACCGCGCTCCCCACCCTGTTCCAAACATTTCCGCCAACTGCCCCTGGGCCACGGGGCCTGTTCAAACAGCCTCCCCACCTCCTCACTGCCATGGCTTCTCGCACAGGAGCGGCTGTGTTGGCTGTTTATTTGACTAAGGTTTCCTTGGGTGGGGGGAAGACCGACTCCACAGATACTTCTCTCCACCTCAGATGCCCAGGCAGGAGGCCAGGCCGACCCTGCCATGGCCCCCTCTGCCCTCGCCACCCTCCCAGGGCCCCCACAGGCCTCTCCTACATCCTCAGGCCCCAGACTCCTCTGCCCTCCTGACCTCAGGTCTGTTAATTCTTACATCTGACGCCAGCCACCCCCCTCTCACTGGACAAGCAGTATAGCGAGGTCCGAGTCACACCCATGCACACACCCGCCTCACCCCTGGCCTGGGGGAGGGAACATGCCTAGGGAAAGGGCTGGGACCTGGAACCCTTAGGTTTTCGGGGGGATCCCAAAGAGGATCACACGAGGTGTGGTCTTCAAAATGTGGGAGAAGTCTGCCCACCTCTCATTGACCGAGGCTTGAACCAGCGATGGTGAGACTTCAGCAGAGGAATAATTCCCTCATGAGTTTGGTGCCCCTCCCAGGACCCATCCCAGAAGACCTCCCTGGTCCCCAACGGTCTTTCCACCCCTGGATTTTGTGTGGTGCCTGTACTGTGCACAGAACCGTCTCGTCCCACCCTGTGAGCACCGGGAAAGGTAACAAATCCCCATTCAGACAGAGCCTGACTCTAACCCAGGTCTCCGCACTCCCCACAGCTGGGCTTCCTCCCCAGACCCAGCTAGCTGCTCCTTGGGCAAAAAGAACCCCAGGGTGCAGCCATTTCTTGCCCCTCCGTGCATCTCCCCTCACCCACGTCTCCTCCATCTCCCATGGCCTGCAATGGAGATTCCGGTCCCCTCTTGCGTTTCTGGCTGGGAAGGAGCAGACAGCGTTCTATGACCTCGTTCTGAGATCTGTTGTCCTAGTTAGCAGCTTCCTGAGGGGAGAGGGACACGAGAAGCTTTTAGAGATGGTTTCAACCATTTGGGTGCTAACTGGGAATGAGACTGTCCCCAGGTTGAGGCTGGGGACAGCTATTCCCAGGCTGCGGGATGAGATGTGGGGGCAGAGAGGCCAGAGAGGGGATCAGGAAGTTTCCCCAAATAGCCTGGCCAGCAGCCAGCCAGCCTGGGGTGGAGGGGCAGCCCAGCTGGGGGGCAGCTGGCCAGCTGGCACATGGGCCTGGACCTTGGGAAGCTGGGCAAGGGGCAGAGAACGAAGCAGGCCCGGTGCTGTCTCCTCTTTTCTCCGCTGCTGAAACGGGCTCCTCCGGAGAGCTCCGTGTCATGAGTAGCGGCGAGGCGGAGATAGAGGGGAGTCTCTCCACCCTGCTGCCTTCCTCCCTCAGGGGCCCTTGTAAAGCCCCAACCTCTTCTTCTGCCCCTCACCCCAGTGACACTGCTTTATTTATTCACTCGACAAATACACATCGAGTGCCCAGTACCTGTTATACTTGTTAGGCCCTGCCCTGGGGATTCAAGGAGGAACACGACAGGGTGGATTAGAAAGACTACAAGGAAGCAGGAAGGGGCTCTGCCTTAAGGGGGGCGACGAGGGAAGGCCTCTCGTGGAGGCAGTATTTCAGCATCAGCCCTGAGAAGGGCAGAGGAGCCAGGAGGAAAAGGGGGCTCCCTGCAGAGGGGACCGTTGGCGAGAACGCTCTGAGGGGAGGCAGAGCCGGCGGTGCTCCCGGGAGGGAAGAGCCTCGCGCGGCTGCAGTGTCATAAGCAAGGCAAGGAGGGACACAGAAACAGACCGGGGTGGTGGAGGCACAGGGTATTTTGACCTGGATATTTTGACCCCGAGGATGTTTTGAATGCAAACACTTTAAACCAAAACATACCGACACTGGAGACCTTTTTAGGGAGTGTTTCCCAGTTTGAACGCTATTCATCCAACTTAATTCCCTGATGAGATTTTCCCGTTTTTTTCCTCTGTGGCACAGTTAAACAGATTTCCATTTTTTCATTCCATTTTAATTTTTCGGAACTTATTTTCACTGGCATCAATTCTGTATAAATTTCGATGCCAGAATTCATTGATCAGTTTGGCGTTGATCACACTTTCCTGACACTGGCTTCTGTCGTTGTGCAATGGACCGGGTGAACTCACCAATTGTGTAAAGTTTAAATTAAAAAAAAACAAAACACTATGTATGGTCAAGATTAGATTCTTCTGTCCACTTTCATCAATAACAAATTTTCTTGTATCCAGTCCTAACCACCTTCTACCTAGTTCTAACCAACATCCTTAGGCGAAAAGTGGTAGTTATATTTCGGCTAATCTGTGGGAGCGGTCCAGTAGAAGCTGGGAGAGAAGAAGGCTGGGGTAGGAATCTCTTAAAGCAAAAGAGAAGCCTTTCAAGATTTTAGGCAGGAGAGTGACACAATCAGATTTGCCTTTTTTTTTTTTTTAAAGATTTTATTTATTTATTTTTAGAGAGAGGGGAAGGGAGGGAGAAGGAGAGAAACATCAATGTGTGGTTGCCTCTCATGAACCCCCCACTGGAGACCTGGCCCACAACCCAGGCATGGGCCCTGACTGGGGAATCGAACCGGTGACCCTTTGGTTCACAGGCTGGCACTTAGTCCACAGAGCTACACCAGCCCAGGCCAGATTTACCTTTTCAAAAGGCTCCTATGCCCTGGCTGGTGTGGCTCAGTGGGTTGAGCGCCAGCCTGCAAACCACAGGGTATTGCCGGTTCGATTCCCAGTCAGGGCACATGCCTGGGTTGCGGGCCAGGTCCCTGGTTAGGGGTGTGTGGGAGGCAATTGATAGATGTATCTCTCGCACATTGATGTTTCTCTCCGTCTCTTTCTCTCTCTGTTCCCCTATCTCTAAAATAAATAAATAAGCAAAATCTTTAAAAGTCCCCTCTGGTCATGTGAAGAACAGCCCGGGAGGCCGGGAGTGGAGAAATGGAGGCAGAGAAGCCAGTCAGGAGGCGTTACGCCAATCCGACCAGTAAAGAGAAGTGAATGGACTGAGGAAAGATTAAGGAGGTAGAAAGGGCAGTGTAATTCCTGTCCCACTCCCCAGGACCCCAGCACGGCCCCCCCACTATGTGCCCAGAGTGACCTCAATGTCCCCAGCTCCTGCCCCACCCTTCCTCAAGGCCCCGGACACCTCGGAGTCTGGTCCCTGGAGTTTGCATAGGGTGGAGACCAAGAACTGGGGTGTTTTCCTTGAGGCTCCCTCCCAGCCTGTCTCCTGACTGACTGCGGCTGAGGGTCAGGGTCGGGGATGCCCTGCTGAGGTTTGGTTGGGGGTGGCCCTTGGATCTGCATGTGGCTGGAGCAGCCAGGGCGGCTGCAGAGCTGGCAGTGACACAGACCCAGACACAGGGCGCTTGTCCGGCCCCTGGCTCCAAGCTCAGGGTGTGACCCTGGGCAGGGGTACAAAGAGGCCTCTGTCAATGCGTGCAGGGCACAGGGCCCACCTGGGCCAGTCCAGGCGCCTGAGGACTGAGGGAGGTGGGCCTGGGGGTACTTGAAGAGAGAAGGCTTGAAGTGACACAGACCTGAGGTTTGGGTGTCAGCTGGGGCAAGTCACTTCCTCTCCTTGATCCTCAGTCTCATCACCTGTAAATGGAATCTTAGTCCCAGCCTCCCAGGCCCGGTGCATCATCAGGACCCCTTGGGTGACTGACTAAAGCATCACCTTCCTAGAATCATATATTTTTAAACATTAGTTAACAAACACAGCTATTACCTTGTGCCTGTTTGCTAAACACTTTACAATTATGGATTCATTTCATCCCCATCACGACCCTCTAAGATACTCTAAGATAGGCACTATTTATCCTTATTTTACAGCTGGGAAAACTGAAGCATGAAAGTGGCCAAGGTCACGCAGGAAGTGGCAGAGGTAGGATTGGAACCCAGGCAGTAGGGGTATGTTATGGTGTTTCCGGAAAGGAGGAGGTAGGCGAACCTTCGGCCAGGCACCTGAATGGGGACCTTGGTTCTTCAGCGGGGACGGAGGGCAGGCTGGAGCACCCCTGCATTGGGAACGTAACTGTGATGTCTCCCATCCCAGGTCCTGGCCCCCCAGGGCAGGGCTGGGAGTGCAGTGGGAGGGAGAGAAGTCAGACTGCAGCAGAGGAGTTCAGGGACCAGAGACCCAGGGCAGGAGAAGGGGGTGGAGCAGGGACCTCGAGGAGCAGGCCACAAGCCTGACATCTTTGGTGCAGGAGCAGCTGTGCCCAGGGGAGGCTGGGGCAGATTTGGTATTCCTTCAACAATAATGAGTCATACCCTGTGGGGTGCCAGGCTTTGTGCCATGTACTGGGAGGAGCCAGCCTGACCCCTGGGAGCCCAGGGTCTGACGAGACTTGAAGCGTGGACATGGGACCGAATGACGGGGGCTGAGGGTGGGGAGGGAAGATTCCAAGGGTGCAGCAGTGAGGACTTTTAGGCTTCATGATAAGCCTGGTCTGCTACCAGAACCTGACTGGCTGAGAAAGGAGGCGGGGCCTCCCAGCCTGAGGGGGAGGAGGTAGAATCCTGTGCCCTGAAGCTACAGGTGGTCCTGGTGGGCGTGGCAGGCATCAGCTGAGCTGGGACGCGCTCGCCTACACACCTCTCTCGCTAACCTGTTCCCTCTTCACAATGTCCTGGGTGCTTGTTAAAAAGGCAGATGCTGGGCCACACTCCACCACTGAATCCTAACCCCTGGGACTGGGGCCCAGCCCAGCGTGGGACGCCTGACAAGCTCCCCAGGTGATGCTCACAGGGCCAGGCACTTAGGAGTCCCGCAGGGCACGGGGGCTCTCACCCTTTGCACATCAGAATCACCTGGGCAGAATTGAAAAGCCCCAGTGACCAGGCCACACCCCAGACTAATGCTGTCAGAATCCCTGAGGAGGGGCTCAGGCATCAGAAGTTTTCCAAGTTGCCCAGGCAATTCCAGAGAGGAGCCATGGTGGAGGACCCTCAGGTAGGCCTGTCCTTCATGTCAGCCAGGTCTTGGGCTGAACTGTCTCCTCCTCAGAGAGGCCTCCTCTGGCTGCTCGTCCTCCTTGACCTTGCATGTTCGTTTATCTGCTCGTTAGTGTGCCCGTCATCCCTAGATTGCAGGCTCTGTGAGGGACCCTCAGAACATTTGTTCGCTGCCGGGTCCCCAGGCACAGAATGGAGGGCCTGGCCTACAGGAGGTGTTCAACAAATGCTTGTTCAGTGAGTTTACTGAGCCCCTACTCTGTTGCCAGCCTCATGGGGAGACACCGTCCTCACAGTGTCTCAATTCTTCTAACAACCCCATCAGAAAGATACCATCAGGCCTGTTTCACAGATCGGAGAGGCGAAGCAACTTGCCCACGGTCTGATGGCTCTAGATCTCCATCCTGGACCTGAGTTGCCTCCCCGCTAAAGCCCGGAGCAGCCCTGCTGTGGAAGCAGCCCGGCAACCTGGAGGCTGCACAGAGGGCCTGAGGGCCTTGGGCCATGTTGAAACAGCCCGCCTTTGGGGCCTTTCCTGGAACCTCTTGGTTGGCTTTGAAAGGCCTCCTTCATGGTCTGCGAGGGCCGTGTTCTTCCACCCGCTGGACCTGTTTGAGAAGAGAAATCCTTGATGTGGTTAGCAGCTGCTCCCTGGCCAGCAAGGGGGACCATGGCCACCCCGCCATCTTCCTCAGCCAATGGGCTGGGAGGCTCTCCCATTCCTCTGGCCCCAGGTGACCCTGGATTCTCAGGGTCATCCTCAGCCTCCCCCCGCCGCCTCCATCCTTCTGAGGTTAGGATGGAGTAGGTTCAGTTTCTCACACTGAGGAAGGGGAAAGGACCCAAAGTTCTGGTGGGAGGATCCTGCTGGACAAACTAACGAAATAAAAGCATCAGGAAATGAAGGGTGGGTCAGGGAGACTCAAAGATCTTAATTTCCACAGGGTTGACCCTGGCTGGGAGTCAGGGCCTCTCCCAGCCGCTTCTGAATGCAGCGCTTTAAGTAAAAGGGAAGGCAGCCAAGGTCCCAGTGAGGACCCCTGGGCTGTCAGCCTTTCCCGTCCCTTCCATGGAGCAGTATGGGGAAGTCCCCCTAGTAAGCTGACTGCCTTCTAGGCTGCTGTTATTGCAGCTAATCTTCCGTAGAGGGGGCCACCCTTGCTACGGACACCCCAATTCCTAGCCTGTGTTCTCCAGCTCCAGCTTCTCCTATATAGCCCAGGCCGTTCTGCCAAGTTGGGTGAGGAGGTTGAAATAATTTCTGTGGCATTGGCAGCAAACACAAATTGAATGCAGCTCTGAGCTGGGAAAGATTGAGGATGGGCTGGCAGCACTGAGGAAGATGATGGGCAGGAGGGGAAGGGTTTAGTCTGGGCAAGGGATGGACACCCTGGGTTTGGAGAGAGGATCATTAATAAGGTTTTTGGAGTTCCGTCCAGGCCCATTTGTCTTCCTTTTTTTTTTTTTTTTTGGTCTCATTAGTTTCCAATGCACAGCTGAGAGGAAGTCCTTTCTGCAGTCTTACCACTGCCCCTCCTGCTGTAACTAACAATGCCATACCTCACGTCACAGTGGCTCTTTATAGCTTGTGGGGTATTTTCTATATATATTGTCTTATTTAATCTTCTCAACTGTCAGCCTGGGGTCAAGGGAGTTATTATTAGTTACTTTACTGTTACCCCGATTTCACTGGTGAGGTAACAGGTATGGAGAAAAGGGCCGTGTTCCTAGTCACAGGTAAGCGGCAGAGTTGTAACACGCGTGCGTGTTTGCCGACTCCACTTTCCTCGGGAGGCCTCCAAACCCAGAGGCAACCTGGCTCTGGAGAGGTCACCCTGTCCAGCCCCCTGCCTCCAGCCCCGCGCCGTGGAGCCTCTGCGTGGCCGGGGCCGGTATCTGGAGCTCATCCGGCTGTGGTCCAGGAGAGGGTGACGATGGCAAAGTCGAGGGGGAGTCAAGGGTGTCAAGGGTGTCAGCTGCTGCTGTTTCTTTTTGGGCAAAGACTTTTAAAGTTTAATGTGATAATCTCATCCTGATTACTGCAAACTGAGGCCTTCTGGCTCATCCAAGAATCCGTTACCAGCTTCGCATGGGAACAGGAGACTGCCGGGCTGCCCTCGGCACTGCGGCCCCCACCCTCATGCACACTGGGAAAGGCCGAACCTTGGCTTGTGCTTGTTTTTTTGTTTTGTCTTGCCCTGTTTTTAAAATGTCTCTGGATCTCGGTAGAGACAATAAAGCAGGGCCTCCCTACTTCAAGACCTGGACCCCCGGGGCCCCCCAACCTTGCCTTTTACATCTGAGAGGTTACTGTTCTAGAAAGGGGCTGCTGGAGAGTCTGGGTGTGAGGGGGCCTAGAAAATCATCCCAGGCAGGGACACAGGAAGCCGTCACCCCCCCCCACCCACCCATTTTACTAGCCAGGAAGCCCAGCCTCTTGCAGCGGCCTTCACATCACGCCTGCCCAGAGTAAGCCAATTAGCACTGTGTCTGGTTCTGTGTTCTGAGTGCCTGTCTCATTATTTGGGGATTTATGTCTCGGTCACTGTGAAGGACAACTGTCACGGTTTCCATTGGGAGGAGCCTGGCCAGCCCCGGAGCCCGGGCAGCAGGAGGTGGTGCCATCCTGCTTGGGACAGGATGGGGATTTAATTTCAGGGGGATTTGCAATGGATGGGGAGCCGCCCTGGGCACATGGTGGCTCTGGGCTATTTTAGGAGGCAAAAGCCTGGCCCCGATGGGGGAGGGAGCACAGTGGATTTGTTCAAGCCATAGGTGATTCTTTCTGCCCTTTCAGTGGGAACGGAAAGGACCCATGATGGACAGGGCAGACCAACCCAACACCGGGGCTTCTCCCACCTGCCTGGACCCCAGGGGTCCAGAATTACGACGCCATCCCACCCCGGTCCAGGCAATGAGAAGAGTAGGAGCTGCTGGCCAGTCAGGGGTCCGTCGCGTCTTGCCTGAGCTCCTTGGCCACAAGGCTTCGCCCCGGCTTAGCCCTTGGTATTATTAGTATGAACAATTAGTGTAACCATCTCATACCTTTGTAGTAGAAATTGCACTCAGGAAAGGTGCCATGGGGCAGGGAAAAGGGCACAGCTTTAAGGCCAGGCACACCCAGGTCCCCGTTCCCTGTGGGCCGCTTCCAAGCTGCTCACGTGGATTGCGAAGTCCCTTCTCTTCTCTGAGCTTCAGTGTCCATCTTCAAAGCAGGGACAGTAACACCTCATTAATGATGCCCCTATTATTACTTGGGCACATTCTGTCAGGGCTGATCTTACATCTCCCTCAGTGACGTTTTCGTACTAATTTCCCAGTTTTACAGTTAAAGAAACTGAAGCTCAGAGAGGGAAAGCAACTTGCCTAAGCCCACACAGCCCATTCCGTTGTTCACGCCCACATTCCATTCCTCAAGCCCAGCAGCATGCATTGGTTGTCTTCCGTGTGCTGGCTGGCGACTCATCACAGTCAAAGCAGACGACCAGCTGATAACGGGATGAGACCAGGAAGTGAGAACTGAGAGAACTGAGTGGTCCCGCTAGAGACTTGGTGGCTTTATTTAGACTAAGGGTCATTTTCTGGGCGGCGGGGGGTGGGGGGGTGGGGCTATAACCAGGGACCTGAATCCCTCCTTGAACAAGGGGTAGGGGGTGCCAGCACCACCTGGCACCTCCAGCTCTCATTACTAAGAAGAAGTTTTTCTGCTTTCTTCCTCCTCACCCTGCTTTTATTGAAAAGAAAAAAAAACAAAACCCCAAAACTCCAAAAACCGAAATTACAGAGCATTAAGGCATGTTGGGATAAGGCCCTTAGAGGGACTATGACATAGAAGAGAGCGAGACTAGAGTTTGGAATCACCCAAAGGCGATTTGACTCCACCCCTTTCCAGCTGTGTGTCCTCCGGCAGGGAAGATAACCTCTCTGAGCCTCCCTTTCCTTTTCTTCAAAGTAAGGAGAGGAATACAGGCTTTTCAGGGCTATTTAAGGAGGGTAAAAGGGAGTGAAAAAGTATGAGAAGGGCCTGGAATGGCCACGCAACTAAGGGCAGTGTTCTGTTTGTGTGCAGGGTCGGAGTTTAGGAGTGTGTCTTTGCGGTGACACTGAGCTGGCACCTGCGGTTCTGCTGAGTGATGTTGGCAGGCTGGGCAGGACAGGAGAGTCAGCACGCCTAAACCTAAGGTCTGGTGCTCACAGTCCAAGAAGTCAATCAACTGATCAATCAGTCAGTCAGTCACTCTATTGGCAACTAGATGGGGACACTGAACTTGGCAGCATATTACGTGAAAACAGACCTGGGGGGTTTCATGGACCCCCAGCTCTATACAGAGCTGACTCAATAGTGCAGGAAAGCTGGGGGCGGGCAGCGTTAATAGGAGACAGTGTTGAGGATGGGAGGGGGTGATACTTTCCCTTTTTCTGTTCTAAGGAGGACACCGAAAGTTTAAATAAGTTTAGAAGAATATGACTGGAATCGTAAAAGACCTAGAAACCATTTAGTCAACACATTTTTATTAAGTTGCTTAGTTCAGGTCAGTTGTCACCATGCAAGGTACTGGGCAGAAGGGAACAAGTAAAGGCCTAGAATTAACCCACTCAGTGCAGCGGGGTGTCCAGGGCAGGGTTTGGGAGAGGCAATTCAATATACTGTGATAAGCGCAGCATTAGGGACCCATACAAGGTGCCCTGGGAGCACATAGGAGGGGCTTCCCCCTGGGGAAGTGGAAGAATAGTTGAGGGAAATGAGCCTCTTTAGAGGGGAGAAGAGACCCCTTAGAAGGAAGCTGCCAGCTGTTTTTAGCTGGCTGTGGAAAGCGGAGGGCTTCTGTCCGAAGGACCAGGGAGCAGACCCAGCACTGCAGGGAAGCCGCTTTCAGCCCCCGCCCGAGTGGTGAGTTTCTGTCACTGAGAACCAACCAACAATGGAGGGGGCTGCCTCGGGAGGCAGTGACCTCCGTCATTCACATGCTCAAGCAGAGGCCAGAGGGTGGCTTGTGAGGGACAAGTTACAAAAAGGACAGCGTGACCTCTAAGGTCCCTTCCAAGTGTGAGCAACTGCAGTTCTCTCTCCGTGGGTGGACAGGATGTGGACCGTGAGGGAGGGCGGCGTGACTGGATTGAGTTCGAAGGTCCGTGTGCTGCGGGATGGCAAGTTACACATGGTGTCGACCGTCATCCTCACCCTGCATTTATTTTTTTTTTTTTTAGTAACTGCTTTATTAAGATATGCCACATACCATACAATTCACCTATTCATAGTGTACAATTTAATGTGGACCTACTCTTGGAGTGGAAATGGGTTCGTGTATTCATTCAACAATTATTTATCGAGCGTCTCCTAGGTATGCATCAAGCTTTGCGCTAGCGCTTTGGGTGCCTGAGAAATAAAGGCCCTGCCCTCACGAGGGAGACAGGTAAGTATCCAAGCAAGCGAATTATGTCTTGGGAGGCATGCTCAAAGGGAAATTAGCCAGGGCCTGGGACACAGAATAATGGCGCTAGGGAAACCAGGCCTGGGGAGGTGACTTTGGAGCTGAGACTTGAGCAACAAGGAGACAACCTTGTGAATGTCGAGGGAGTGTTCCAGGCTGAGGACACAGCAGGGGCAGAGGCCTCAAGACAGGAGTGAGTCGGTGGGTGTGAGGACCAGAAAGAGGTGCCGGGAGGCTGGCAGCAGAGGTGGAGGCATTGCCAGGGCTCCCACAGGGGACCGCCTCTCCAGAAGTCACGGTCCACACGAGGCCCGCCGCAGCGCGAGGTGGGTAAGCAGCACTAATACATCTTCGCATACAAGAGCCATTTCTGTCCCCTTTCTCAGGGACTTGCTTTCTTCCCATTACTGCCTCTCCCAAAACGGAGACCTCTTAGGAGGTCGTCCACCAGCCCCTACCTCCCGTCCTCCCCTGCCTGGCTTTGTGCACCTGCATTGGGCCCAGGACCCATGAACCGATGCCTGGGAAGGAATCAGAAATGAATCCCAGCCACACGCGAGGGCGAAGCTTCCCCAGCAGGCCCTCCTGCTGTCTTCCCTGACCTCTAGAAATGCTTCCTAGGACCAGCCTGGAGTCTCCCATTTGGTGCTCATTTCCTCTGTGACTTGGATCAGTCGCTTAATGTCCCCAAATCTTTTATTTCCTGGTCTGTAAAATGGGGATCAAACCAATCCCAGCAGAGCAGTTATGAGGATTGAATGCGATCCCTCCTGGCACCCAGTAGGTGCTCCATGAATGTTAGCTTCCTCCTTCTTTCTGAGCTTCCCCCCAAAAGAGGGGCAATTTGCCAGGGGTGGGGGAGATCACAGGAGGTCAGTGGGAGATGGCCACTTTGGGGTCCCCTTCCCTGAACCTGGGACCCCTGGGAAAGCCGAAAGGCACTCAGACCTGGCCGGCCAGCAGTGAGGAAGAAACTCCCCAACTGGCCCAGCGCTTCCGCGGGAGAGCCCGTGCGTGTCTCCTTGCCTTCCTCCCCAGGGAGCGCCGCCACGCAGCCCCTCGGTGGCCCCCTTGCCTAGTTTGCCCGGCTTGCCCGGGCTCCGCTCGGGGCGGCGCGGCTCCTGGCACCTACTCCGCCCGGGCCGCCCAGGGGCGGGCTTGGGAGACGCGGCGGGCGCTCAGGGACGCTGCGGCCCGGGACTCACCCGCCGCGCACCCCTTGGAGCCACGAATCTGAATCGCCCCCCGGGTAGCCGCGGGCGGCTGCATGCAGCTCTGCTCGGGTTGAGAGCGCCCTTAAGGTAGGTGCCGGCGCACCCCATCCCGGACCCACGCGCCGCTGCCGCCGCCGGGGCTGAGCGCCCGCGGGGGCCGGCCATTCACCGGGCGGGGGTGTAGGTGGCCCCGTGGAGCTGCGGGCAGCGACTAGGACCTTGCCGCACCTGGCGTCGGGGGAAGGTGGGAAACAAGAATCTGAACTTAGCCAGAAACCGAGGTTGAGAGGGGGGACAATGAGAGTGATGGTAAGAAGGACTTCCAACTCCTGGTAGGAGAAGAGAGGCTGGGGACCACGGGGCCGAGGGGGTGAGCCCTCCGCCCTGAGGAGGGGTCCATTCTCTGGAGTCAGACTCGGCCCAATACCTTCTTTCCTGTGGCGTTTAGAGAACCCCGGAGTCAATCCACCCTTATGTCTCTGGGGTAGAATTGAATGGAAGGCTTGAGGGAAGGGAGCTAGATCATCTCTTTGGGGTGCAGAGAGCACACTTTCCGGCTCCTCCACCTTCCTCCATCACGACCATTGGAGGCCTCCCTGTCCCGCCCCTCCCCCTTCAAGCTGACTGCCTCCTCTTCAGCAATGGGCGTAGGTTGGGCCTTCCTGGCCTGCCTCCCACCTGCAACTCTCATACTTCCAGGGGACCTCCCAGCCCTGCTCCCTCTGGCTCCTGGGACTCATGCCCCCAGCCTGAATTGGAGTGCTCACGGTGCGGCCATCATGGGCAGAGAGTGGGGTTCCGGGAAGCTACCGCTCAGTCCTGTGGGGACTTGGGCTGGGAGAGCAGGCCATAGAGGAGGCTGAGCTGTGCCAGGAGCCTGGGCCCTGGTGTCCGTAAGAGGGGGTCTGGGGGTCTAGGGTGCCTCAGGCTAGGAAAGGTGGCACCGAGGCTAATACACCGTCCCTAACAGCCCCCACACCCCCCACCTTAGAGGCAGCTGGTCTCTGTTGCTCTGTGGAACCTGCAAGGAGAAATGCAAGTTAGAGAGCAAGAAGGACTTCCTTCTTGAGGGTCTTGGGGGAGTCTCACTGCCCAGGAGAGCCAGCCCTGTCTTTGGGGGTCTCAGGAGGGCCTCTGGAACACCCAACCAATAGAAGGTAAGGACAGAGCAGGCTGGGGGAGGGGAATTGGTAGGGGACAGTGACCTCATCCCTGGACCATCATTCTCCTTCACCTCCCATGCCCTCCCTCTCTCCCTTCCTTGGAACCGGAGTGTTGACTTTCAGCACCTCTTAGCCAGCTTACTCCTGAAATCCCCAGCACCCAGAAGTCCAAGGGACAGGTGACAGGCTTCCTCTGTCACCACTTTGGATGGAAAGACAGACATGGCTGCCTTGATTTGCCCAGTGGAACTCCCCCCACACACCTGGCCCCCGACGCCTGGATCAGCTGTCGCTCAGCCCCTAGGACCTCCTGCTCCAGCAAAGCAGGGATGTGTGGCCCGCGGGTTGACACGGCCGACCCTACCCAAGCCATCCTCCCCTCTAGGTGGGATTCTGCGGCTCCTCTGGGGAGTTTTGGATGTGACTCTAGGTGACCCCAGCTCTCTGAGCCCACAGGATGGCTGGGGTGGTGCCACCCTGTGGTGGCCACTAAAGTGGGTTGTCCCCCTTTCCTCACCCTAGGAGGGAGTCAGCCTTGGGAGAGGGGAGGTGCAGGGGAGAGAGACCAAAACGCTCAGTGGTAGCTCCTCAGGGACACTGAGGGAGCAGCCAGGAAGGCTCATACTTTACTAGGACCAGAACAGACAAGGCCTCTCTTCTTCCAGACACTTCTCTCTGCAGCTGGGGCAGTGGGGACGGGAGATGCCACACTCCTGCTCATGACCCTGTGAATGACTGGGATGGGGCCACAAGTGTCTGCAGCCCCCTGTCCCTGATCATAGGATGGGAAAGAACTGGCCCTACTCATCTGCCTCTCTTCAACTCTGAGCCTCAGTTTCCTCATTTGTAAAGCCTCACAGGGTTGTTACAAGGGTAAATGGAGGCAATGTTCCTACAGTGCCCAGAAGGCAGTGGGCACTCGCCACTGGGCAGCTCTTTCTCCGTATCCACCCCATCAGCCCCACCCCCCACCTCCTTAGAGGCAGCTGCTCTTCTTTGCCACTGCCACACCTCCTGCAAAGGACCTAAGAGATTAGCTCAGCCCAACCCCCTCTCTTTAAAGACGCAAACCAAAGCCCAGAGGGGCAGGGACTGGCCCAAGGTTGGACAGACAGCCAGGCTCCCTTCTCAAAGGCAGGTCCTGGGACCTGGCTGGAGGAAGCAGGAGGGTAAATGTTGGCAGGTGTGGGGGAAAATACCAGAATGTAATTGGGTTCATTAAAGGTTTGGTGAGGGAGCCCTTCATGCCTGGCCAAAGGCTGAGGACAGGCCGAGAACCTTCCTCTCCAGTTAACCCTTTGGCAAAAGCAGCTCTTTCCTGAGGACCCCCTTCCCCAGGCTGCAGCTGAATCAACTCTGGTTCTGCATTTTGCGGCCCCCAAAGTTCTTTCTACCCAGCCCTCTTTGGAGAGGCAGACAGAGGGTTCCCCCTCACTGAAACGCAGCCCTGAAGTCCATTGTCACTCAGCAAGAAGTGGTGGGGATGGGGCCCCGGTGTTCTGCCTGCGTGCTCCTTGTATGGATGGACACACCGACAGGCAGGCAGGCAGGCAGGCAGCACCCCTGGCCTCCATCCGTTCTCCAGCTCTGGTGTGAGCCAGCCTTCAAGTGGGCGGCTCCCTCGCCTGGTCCAGCCCCCACCCGCCCTGCTGCAGCCTCCGTCCAGCTCTCGGGGAAGGTGATAGAACACTGGTTTACTTCCCCCTCCTGTGTAAATCACAGACAGGTAGGCACCCGGACATATGTGTGCTGTTTTGCTCTGCTTTTCTCACATTCGGTTCTCCCCTTTTCTGCACACCCCTTCCTCCCAGCCTCTCTGGCCCTGGCACTGACTCCTCCTGACCAGGGTGTGGCACCTCCCTGGCTGGCACCCCGACCTGATAGGGTCTGAGCTGCCCCAGGCCTTCCCAGGAGCCCTACTCTGACTGGGTAAACCCACCCCCCTCACCCAGCAGTTCAAGTCAGGGCTTGACAGGCTTTAAGGACAAGTGGGACAGGGCAGTGATTAAGGACTTGGGCTCCAGAGTCAGACAAGTGTAGGTGCGGGCCCAGCCCCGAGACCTCTCCCAGCCTGTTCACTAATCTACGATGTGGGGGAATGGGTTAATAACAGTGCCCACCTCATGGGGTTGTGAAGTTTAAGAGAGATCCTGTGTGCAAAGCACCTGGCACACGGTAAGATCTCAATAAAGTGGTCGTCGTCCTAAGGAAGATGTAGCCTGGCGGCTGGGTGGTAGAGAGGGAGGCAGGGAAGTTTCTAGAAGGAGTTCTCGCACTGTCTTTCCAAGTACTTTGAAGAAAGTCCACTCTCCTGCTCCGGGACTCAATTTCCTCTTCTGTTAAAGAGAGCGTGTAGACCAGGTCCTGTCCAAGGGTAGGTGTGGCTAGGGTGAGTCATGCTGGCTCTGAGTACGGGCCAGTGCAGGGAGCGCCAAGATAGATGTTTGTGTGCCCTAAAAATTGCGCACCCCTCCAAATCTGGGTGGCAGCCCTAGCTTAGCTGGAGTGGTGTAACTCCTGAGGGGACAGCTGGGAAGGTTGGGTCCGGCAGGGCAGGCTGTGGCAGGCCCAGTGGCCTGGCCGTGGGGGACACAGTTATCCCCGGAATTCAGGAGGGCCCTGTGAGCCCAGAGGCTGTGTATCATGGAGGTTTAATCGGCTCCGCAGCAGATATTTGTCTGCTCTCTTGGGCCATGTTTTCGGCCTGCCTGTCATAAATTGAACCGATATTTCAAATCCCACCCCCTGACCCCCTTTCTGGAGGGGGCAGGCAACTCCCTTGGCATGGCCAGGAACACCTCATTTCCCTGACACCTCTTATCTGTGGCCATTTGGACGCCCCTCTAACACCTGTACCTCGAACTTTCTTCCTGCTGCGAGTGTGGGAGAAGACTTGTAAAAGGCAGGAGAATAGCTATGGCGACGTCCGCCTAAAGGCGTAAAGATGCAGAATGCTGGCGCCGACTCAGTGCAGCCTCGGAGGGGTGGTTCTCACAAAGGGATGGGAGTAAATTTCCAATGGGGCAGAGCTGTGCCCTAGACTCCAGACATGCTGCCCAAGAGCTTGTCATGGCTCAGAGGGGCAGCCCACTTGCCCCAGGAGTGTGGAGGAGTGGGGTCCTCCCTGCCTGGAGGGGTACCGAGTTCCACCTCTTATTTTCCCGCGGGGGTGCTCGCTGCGCCACCTGGAGGTTCTCTCTGGCACTGCATCCCAGCCACACCACCCTGCAGAGTGAAGGGGGGCCCTCAAATCACCTATGACCACACTCTGCATAGGTCAGACCTATTGGGGGGTTAGTTATCTAGGGCTGCTGTAAAAATGTACTACAAACCCGGTGGTCTAAACAACAGAGATTAATTGTCTCATAGTTCTGGAGGCTAGAAGCCCAAGATCAAGGTGTCACCTGGGATAGTTCCTTCTGAGGGCCATGAGAAGGTCTATTCCCTGCCTCTCCCCTAGCTTCTGGTGGCTTGCTGGGAACCCTTGGCGTTCCCTGGCCTGTAGAGGCATCACTCCAAACTTCTTTCACCTGCACATGGCATCCTCCGCATATGAATGATTGTGTCCAAATTCTCCCCTTTATAAGAACACTGGTCATATCATATTAGATTAGGGGGCCACCCTGCTCCAGTCTGGCCTCATCCTAACCTAACGCAATGACCTAATATCTGCAATGGCCCTATTTCCAAACAAGGTTGTATTTCATATTCTTAAGGGCTGGAGTTTGGGATTTCAACATACAAATTTGGGAGGGTGCATGGCAAGTCTTGGATGTTCAATGACAGTCTCATTCCATGATCTGGGCACAGTGACACTCACATTGTGACACAGTTACACTGTGACATACACACAGACTGAGCAACACAGATTCACCTCCACAAACAATGGGGCAACAGACAGTCACAGTGACCCAGGTATGCTGTGACAGACACACAAGGCAATGGATCGGGTGACTCCACTGACAAGCTGCAAAACACAGCCATGCTGCCGATGAGAACAGTTGACTTTTGTAGGACACTGAGGAGTGTTTTATATAGACCAGCTCATCTAATGCGCACACTGTCCTCATGACTTAGGCACTGTTAGCCATCGCCCCCATTTTGTAGATGCACAGATGAGAGCACTGTGGCTCAGGTCACACAGCCAGCAAGTGGCTGAGCTGAGATTTGAACCCAGGTGCAAGTCAATATAGAGCTCATACTCTCAGTTGCTGTGCCTCTCTGTTCCACTGACACACAGTCCCCACACATGCAACGGCAGATCTGTTCCGTGGGAGCACCACCCACAGAAACGATAAGCAGCTTTTTGAGGGCAGGAGGTGGGGTCCAGGGGCTCCTGGCTCTTGGCCGTGGACTTGTGAAATTAATTTTCTTTGTTCAGATGTGGGCTCCACCATTGGATGTGTCCCTTATGAGAATATTAGGGCCTCACTTGACTTCATTTGGTCTAATTTGCAAAATGAGCACAAGCTTAAAGAAAAGGAAATGCTTTTTAGGGGGCTGTATTAGTTTGCTTGGGCTGCCATAACAAACCACCACAGGCTGGGTGGCTTAAACACCAAAAATATATTTTCTCACAATTCTGAAGTCTGTCGGAAGTCTGAGATCCAGGTATCAGCAGGCTCGGTTTCCTCAGAGGTCTCTCTCTTTGGCTTGTAGACGGTCACCTTGTCCCTGTGTCTTCAAATGGTCTTCCCTCTATAACTGTATCTGAGTTTCCTCTTCTTATAAAGACACCAGTCATATTGAATTAGGGCCTATCCTAATGGTCTCATCTTAACTTAATTTCCTCTTTAAAGACCCTCTCTCTCGACACAATCACATTTTGAGGTACTGGGAATTCGGACTCGAACGTATGAATTTTTGGTGGATGCAATTCATCCCATAAGAGAGAGAGAGGCTCAGTCACACCTCACTGAGGCCCTAGCCTGGGGGATCTCCCAATCTGAGAATGGGACACAGTCCCTCACCTCAGGGATTCTGCCCTGGTGAGGGGTCCATAGGCCCTGCCCTGAGGAAGTCCCCAGTCTAAAGCAGAGGCAGGAAGCCCACACACAGATTCAGAAAGGAAGTGCAAATTGGCTCTGTTCAGTCTGAGAAAGGTCACTGAGCAGCCCCAGAGTAAAACCCATTAGAGGCAGGGGAGTCAGGAGGGGACGCTTCCGAGAAGTGAGTTGGAAAGGAAAGACTGTCTGTGGAAGATGAGGGGCCTGGAGGGGTCACGTGCTGGCTCTGCGGGACCCAGGGGGTATGTGTGTCTGTCTGTGTGTCTGTGTTCAGCAGACTGAGGCCGTAGAGCCCAGGTCTCTACTGAAAACACCAACTGTTGCCACAGGCTGGGTAGCCAAGGCAGCAGGGAGCATCTGGAGCCACGTGGGGCAAGGGTGGGGACAGCTTCACCCACTGCCACCATCTGCGAATGTCAGCTGGCTAGGTCCTGGACACGGGGAGGTTAGGTTTCTGCAATCACCACCCTGGCCAGTGGCTGCCGTGTCTCCAGCAAGCGCCACATGCCTGCCTGTCACAGCATTGTCAGCGCCTGCCATGGGGCTGAGACAGGGCTCTGGCTTCCCAAAATGTGATTCCACTAGCCTTACTACTGCCTGTCCCTAAATGCCCACCTGCTCTCTAAGACCCGAGCCTCCGTCTCGGAGCTGTGCTCCGGGGCCACATCCCCAGGGATAGGCTACCCTGTGTGTAGACATTTCTGACACTCTTCCAGGTACTCCTGCCTCTTCATGAAAACTGCTCTGTTTGAAATAGACCCCCTGATGCTCCCTTTGCCATCCTTAGGTTGGGGCTCTCTGAAAGCTGGGGACTTTCAGCTGGATGAAAGGCCCATGTGTCTCTGGACCTTGAACCTGTCTTGTCCTTCTATGTATTCGCACCACTGAGGCTTTGTTTATTTATGTCCCTCTCTGTCTGCTCAGGTATGAAGCGGCCACTGAGCCCATCTCCTCCTGCTGAGAAGGAGCCCCCCATATCTGGAGCTGCTGAGTGCCCCCCTCAGCCCCCAGAACCACCTAAGCCCAAGCGTGAGCGAAAACGGCCATCGTACACGCTGTGTGACGTCTGCAACATCCAGCTGAACTCGGCGGCCCAGGCCCAGGTGCACTGTGAGGGGCGGGCCCACCAGAGGCGGCTGCGGCAGCTCAGCCTGGGAAAGTCCCCCTCAGGGCCAGGTCAGTGCAGAGGGTCACTGTGTCTACAAGTTTGGCTCTGGGCCCTCTGAGGGGCGCTGGGTCTGTGGCTTCCCTCTGTGGGGTCTTTGGGTCTGGAGTGCCCCCAATGAGCGTTAGGGTCTAAAATCTTCCAGATGCTGTCAAGTTTTGTTTTGCATCTGGACAGCCCTCTTGGGGATTTCTTGGGATCTGAGGGTCTTTAGGTCTGAGGCTTCCTCCTGAGGTCTTTCTGGGTCTGGGCGATATCCCTGTGGAGTCTTAGGGGATCCGGACCCCAGTCTGGAGTCCCCCGGCAGGGACAGTCTTTTGGACAAAGGCCTTACCTGCAGGGTATCCCAGGCTCCTCTGGTGTCTGAAGGCCAAGGTCAGTAGGGTGCATGACGTTGCAGCTGAGGGATAGACTAGGGAAACCCTTCTTCCTTTGGCCACCGTACTCCCGGCCGGGATTTCTGCTGCTCCCTAGCCAGGGTGACTTTGCAGAGATTGGACTTCAAGCAGAAAGGGGCAGCTGGCTGCGAGGCAGATTTCTGGGGGAAATGGGTGAATGCATTCGTGAGGGTGATTCCAGCTGACAGGCACATAGGGGCTCTGGGGCAATAAGGAGAGGCCGGCGGCCGGCTGGCGGGGGAACAAGTTCAGAACCAGGCCCAGTGCAGGGCGGGCGGGAAGGACTGGAACTTCCGCCTGGTTCTTGGGAGCAGCCGTCGGAAACCTATCCTGCAGCCCAGGCTGGTAGCTTTGCCAGGCTACACTCTGAACTCTGGACAAGCCTGCCTGTTGTTTTGGTGAATATTTGGGGCACACGCTGTGTTCTCTGTACCAACTGCCTGGGGCCTAGAGACAAATAAGTTCCAGTCTCCCTCCTCAAATCCCCCTCCCCGCCTCCCGGGCCAAGGCTGAATCTGTCTTTTGGGCGAAGACAGACAAAAAAAAGAGCAGATGAGCGTTGCAGGTGCTTCATGGGACGTATCCCCAGGGATACAAAGGAGAAAGGTCGATTATACCTGAGGGCGACAGGAAAGGTCCCCTGAAGGAACTGGAGCACGCTGAGCTTTGGAACAGGGATGAGGGAAGAAGGGACACTGTAGGCAGAGGTCACCGCATAAGCAAAGCAGGGAACACTCGAATGGCTGGCACCAGCTCCTCTACCTGAGCACTTAGGGACGGGGACCCCAAGGGTGTGAGTCTAAGAAAGAGTGTATCTGATTATGTGGATGTTTTTGGAGTGTGTGTGTATGTTCAAAAGACACTCATTAATTACTTACAGACAACCCTCTATGTCCAAGCCACTGTTTGGAGGATTTGTATTCCCCCCCGCAGCTTTATTGAGATGTTATTGACACATAACATATGTAAGTTTAAGGTGTACAACGTGATGATTAAATACGCATATATATTATGAAATAATCACCACAATAAGGTTAGTTAACACCTCCGTCCCCTCAGATGATTACGATTCTGCAGGTGTGTGGCGATAACAGTTAAGATCTGCTCTCTTAGTGCCTTTCGATTATGTAACTCAGTATCGTTAATATAGTATTGGGCATTAAATCCCAGGCCTTATATACCTTATAGCTGGAAGTTTCTACCCTCTGACCAATATCTCCTCACGTCCCCAACTCTCCAGTCCCTAGCAACCATCTTTCGGTTCTACATCTATGCGTTCGGCTTCTTCAGATTCCGCATATAAGTGAGAACATACGGTATTTGGCTGGGAATCCATATTTGTAAACGGCAGCGTACCCGCCCACTAGGGAAGCACTGTCTAAACAACCACACGGGCAGAAGGGTTTGTCCGAGATAAAAAGAGGCTTCCTAGGGGTCGTACGGGGGCTTCGAGAAGTCAGAAGTCAGAGGAGGGGGAGGGGAATTGACTGGCATCAAGGCAGCTTCAGAGGAGTGACACTGAGTTTGGATCTTGGAGACCGAAAAGGAACCCTAGGCAGGGAGACGGCTAGAGTGGGTGCCCTGGGGCCTGAGGCCCTTGGCCTTTCAGGAGCAGCGGGCAGAGCTGGGCATACAGAGGGAAGGGGAGAGGAGCCGCCTGGGAGGGCCTTCCGGGCAGGCTGGGCGTTTGGCCTTTGCACTGAAGGTGGTGGGTGTCACTGAAGGGTTTTGAGCAAGAGTGATTAGCGTTTTTAGAGGTCTCTGTCAAGGGGCAAGGGTAACACTTGGGCATACATAAGGAAAAAGGGGGTGGGATGGAAGAAAGGGCTTCTGGGGCCTTTTCAGTAGCAAAACCATTAGGATTTGGTGGACGATGGGATGTGGGGGCCACCGGGGGAGGGAGGTGCCAAGGACGACTCTAGCTTAGGTAGTGTTGCGATGGGTAGTTCCGTTATCGGAAGAGGGGGCACCAAGAGGAACACAGGTCTGAAGGACCGTGCTGGATGGGGACGGCCAGTCCTGTGGCTCAAGAACATTGTCCTGCCCCTGCTCCCCTCTCACACGGCCTCTTCAGGCCCTGTGTCTGGGCAGCGGTCCCTATGCTACAAGCCCCACCCACCATGCCAGTGTGGAGACAGCAGGTGGGGTGTGAGGAGAAAAGACCACAGCACCGGATACCCATGGCCAGAGTCAGGCTGCCCAGAGGGTAGGGACCCCCTTCACCTGGCTTCCCTCTCCCCACGGTCCCTATCCCCTGAGCACTGGGTAAGTGTGGGGGGCACCAGGAGACATGATGCCTGATATTCTTCCCTGGATTGTTAAACGGGACCTGGTGAGTCACTGTGCCCCCAGCCATCGCCTAACCCTGCAGCCCCATGTGGTCCCTCCCGTGCTGGCCCCGTGATTCCGCCTCAGGTCGTACCTGGTGCCTGCCCTCGGGGCCCTCACAGCCTGTGGCGGAAGTCAGCCGCTGGGCCAGACCGGCACAACTGCCAGGCTAAGAGGAGTGCGTGGCACTGTGGTAGCACGGGTTGTGCATAGGGCAGGGTCCTCAGATTTCTGGGAACCCTGGAATTCTGGGGCACCAGCCGGAGAAGCTGTTCTCCATTGGCCTGGTTACCCATGCGCCTACTCCGGGCCACGATCCCCGAACATCCACTCCCCTCCCATGAATTTCTCCTGTCTCCTCTACTCTCGGAGGGCTGGCGGGTGGGAAAGGCAGCCCTCAGCAAGAGGATGCTAGCAGAAGTGCCCGGGACCTCAGGAAAGGGCCAGAGCTGAGAGCCCGGAGGGTGTGGCATTACGTGGAGAGAGCCACGCCTGCTTTCAGGGAGGCCTGAGGGGCCCTTAATACACTGCTTTGTTCCTAGACAGTCCTTGTTCCCAGGGAGGGCAGGAAGGTGTGGGGGTGGACATCCTTTCAGGCCCCTGAGAGGCTCCCTCTCTGGGAAGCCTCTTGGAGCTGTCACTTTGATTAGTGGTCTGTGCGGCCGGTGGCTCGCACAGTGACAGGCCGTCACAGGCTGTGAAGTGGGGACCCTCTCCTGCTCTTGTGCCCCTGAGGCCGTCCGTGGGAGGGAGATACTGGGGTTTTGGGGGGCCCTTCCCTCTCTGAGCTGCTTCACCAATGCCTGGGTCAGGGGTCTCCTACTAAGCCATACCCAGCTCCCAGCTCAGAGTGTGCCTGAAACACGTGGGAGGGGTCCCAGGATGGGGAAGTGGCCACCACCCCCACTGCCCCATTCCCCTCCTCCAGGCACTTCCCTAGCTTTCCCAGTCCACCCTCCGTGCCCCCCTCCGCCCCCCGCCCCAAGTCTCCCAGGAAGCAGGCTCTTTCATTCTTTGGGAACGCGTCTTTAGCTACCTTTCACCAAAGTAGCTGTGGGCACCAGAAACCCCTACCCCAATGAGGCTGCACTCAAGAACCCTAGTGATGAACACACACACACACGCACGCACGCACGCATGCACACACTCCTAAACAATTTTAGGTGGTTCTTGAACATCTGCAGGGAGAAGGTTTGCTGGCTCAACCCTCCTAAATCGAACCTCTAATGCAGTTGTTGGGCCAGCACTGAGCATAGGGGACACCTGGGCAAGCAGCTGTGACCTACCTCCTGCGCCAAGTTGAGCGTCTGCTTTGGAGCTGAACTGTTTACAAAGCACTTCCACGTGCAGCATGGCCTGCCCTCCTTAGCCAGCCATCCCTGGCGGAGATGATGACGTTCAGTCCTCATGTTAGAAATCGGGATGCTGGAGCTCAGAGGGTTTAAGCCACGTACCCAGGGTCACACAGCTGGGTTCAGATCCCAGCGTTTCTGACTCTAAATCCGATCTCACGCACCCTCTGCCCTTGCCGCCAAGGCTGAGCCTCGGTGTCTCAGGAAAAGGCAGGCGGGACGGCTCAGAGAAGGCAGAGCAGCTCCCAGGGGATGATTCCTCAAGTGCTTAGATCCCCTGGTCTCTCCTCTTGCTGTGTGCCTCGGTGTCCTCACCTGAGAAACAGGGAGATGCCAGCCACTTCCCACAGTGCGGAGGCTGGCTAGCGGACGACAGGGGATCCTCCCAAAGCCAGTTGGTCCCTCCCCTCATCACTTGGCAGGACTGAATCCAATTCAGGGCCCACCCCATCCCCCATTACCCACCGCGACATGACATGACGACATGACACCGGAGGGGAGAGCGGGGGCTTTCAGAAATGACTTACTGAAATGGCCAAATGAGCCTTGGGTGTGAGTGCAGGGTAGACACTAAGAGGCCAGGAAAACAGAGATGGCGTCAGATTATGGATATCAGGGCAAAGACTGCTGCACCAGACATCCCTGTGCATTTGGGGGTGGGAAGGGATCAGAGCTGCAGGTGGACAGCGCCCCTTGCCCGGCACCCTCAGACCTCCCCTAGCTCCTGTTCTAATCCGCCCCGCCGTCTCCTTTCCAAGTCTCGGAGTACGGGAGCCTCTGGCTGCATTCTGAGCCCCAGAGATCAAAGACCTGGAGCTGGGTCATGCCTGAGTCACTGGCTTGATGAGCTCCTCACCCCCCACTCCCTGCAGATAGATTAATTTCAGTCCCATCAGGAGGCCCCGGAAGCCCTCCAGCCTGTCCCCCACCTCTTCAGTATCTCCCTGGGTTGCTGGTTCCTCCTCAGTCCCTCCCCCGAACCCATCCTGAGGCCTTTGGGCGCGTATTTCGGAGGCTTCCCCAAGGCCACTGAGAAGTTCCTGCAGTCTAACCATTCAGGAGGTCTAACCTCCTCTGCTGTTTTTATTAAGTGGCAGGTGACAGACGCACCTCTCACTCTCCCTGGATGGCCATCACATCGGCCTCTGCCAAGTGTGACCCTGACCATCAGCACCTCCCCCAGGGACCACCAGGAAGAGCAAGGCCATCTGGGTGGAGACTTAGGGGGCTTAGCTCAGATCCCTGCCCCGGCAGGAGACAAAGGTTCCGTCTGTGTCTCTAGGTGGGTTAATTAGCTCTGGGCTTGAGTTTCCTTTTTCTCCCCACACCAGCGAGTCCCCCAGAGCCTCTTCCTAACAAACCTGTTTTCAGGAGCTGCTGCTGCCAACCCCTCCCCAGACCTCCTTTGCAGCTCAGGTACTGGCTGCTCCAGAGATTACAGGTTATTGTCTGGTGGAGACAGGATGAGGGGGTGGGGGGGCTAGCGCTGGGACCCAGGCTTGGAATGCGAGACTGGATCCAGCTGTGGGCTGGCTGTCTCCTCTCCCCCGTCCGCCCCCCCCTCCCAGCCAGCCACCAGGTGCTCAGGTGAATAGAGAGACAGCCTGTTTTCAGGAAGAGGAGGGAAGAAAGGGGCAAATGGAGGAGAGAAAAGACTGGGGGTAGGGGGGTGGAGAGGAATGAGTGAGGGCAGGGGAGAGGTGTCAGAAGCTCTAGCTGATCAATGACCACTGCCACCCCTTCCTGGCATTGCTCGGGTACCAGGCCCAACAGCCCAGACTAAGGGGGGGCAAGCCACCTGGGCTTCCTTCCCCCACTGCCACGGCCAACGTTGGGACAGAGCGGCAACACCGCTCTGAGCCTCAGTTTCCCCTTCCGCAAAGAAGACAAATTTAAGGGAATGGTGGGCAGAGGATTAGTGAGGCCAGGCAGAAAAAGCGGGCTGCTGCGGCAAGTGGGGCGGCAGGGCTTCAGAGCTGAGTAGCAAGGGCTTTCTGGCGGGCAGAGAAGGGGTGGCAGCACCTTTGCTGAGGTGTCTGTGGGCAGAGTCAACTCTTTCCTTCAGTGTACGAGGCACTAAGGCAGGGACGCCCCGGGAGTGGGGTCAGTGGATGCTCCCTGACGCTCTCTCCCTGGTCCTAGTCACCACACGTGGCCCCCTACCCTACCCTTGGGGAAGGAAGTGCCTGGTTCCCTCGCCTCCCCACCCCGCCACCCCCCACCCCCGCCCCCGGTAGGGATGAAAGAAATCAGGGAGTAGGGAGCTCATTCCTGGCAAGGGGAGAGCTGGTAACCACTGCTTTCCAGGCAGGGGCCGGAGTCCCTCCCTCGTTCCCTCCCCTCCTGTCCCTCGCATCCCCCACCCCCTTCCCTCTGTCACTCTCCGGCTGGGTTTCATTTGCTCTTCACTCTGTGCTCAGCAGTGCCTACGAAGACGAGAATGCTCCTGGGTGAGTACTGAGGGCACATGAACGGGGTGCGGAGGGGGCTTGGAGCCCAGAATGGGCCTCTTCCCTCCCCCAGCGCTATCTGTTTCCTGCCGTTGTTGGCCCCTGAAAGTTGCCCATTGAGAGACTCCCATAGCCAGTTGTCTCTTGGTACGTTTTCCTAGGTCCAAGGCTAGGCAGGGGGGCCCCCCACTCTGGCTGGGGACAAAGCTGGGGGTGGGAGTGGCAGGAAGAGTTGGGGAGTTACAGGTCCACCCGGCAGGAGTGAAGTACGCCCGCACTTTGGGGCAGACACAGGTCCAGGGAGCCTGTGTCAAAGGTTCCTTGTATCAGATCCCACCTTTAGCTGCCTCTAACTGCTGCCTGGAGCGTCCCAGGAGGCTTCCGGGAGGGAGCTGAAGAGGGAGTTGTTACTGCAGCAGAGAGAGAGAGAGAGAAGCAGACAGAGGGAGACAGGAAGAAATCTAGGAGGCTCCTATCAGAGATCCAGCCACCTCGCTGGGATCAAAGTTGATGCCCTGCTTCCTCCCTGGGCTGCCAGCCGGCCTACCTCTCCTCGCTGGGGTTGTCCGATTCTCTTTGGGGGAGACAGCCATTACCTTTTAAGGGGTACTTTTGGGAACCCCTTCCATGGGGGCAAGGGCTGGAGGTTGTAGGGCTAGGGCAGAGTCCCTCTTGCGCCTGGGCTCTGGGTGCCTTCCTCCAGCACGAGGAGGGAGGAGGAGCAGCAGTTCTGAAACATCACGGCCTCCTGAGTGCTGGCTGACCCAGAAGTGCGCTGGGGGCTCTGCAGGATGTGGGGAGGAGCCCGCTGGACGCGGTGGGAGTAGGCAAGCAGGGGGTCGTGGTTCAATCTCCCATTCCTTGCCTTTGGCTCTCTCTCCTTCCTGGACTTCCACTTTCTTTGCAGAGTTTTGGTCTTATCTGTGATAGAAACAGCAACTTTTCTATTTGAGGGGTGTGTGTGCATATGCCTGGGATGGGCGGGAGACCCTACCATCTGCCTCTGTGACCTGAGGGAGAGGGAGAAAGAGACTCGTGTTTGGCCACATGAGCTTGTATGTATGTCATATGCGTCTAATTTTGGAAGTGAGGTGTGTACACGCACCTACCTGAGTAAACGCGTCTGCATATGGACCTGCGTGTGTGTGCATCTCTTTGTGATGGCGTGTGCCGTAGCATGCCTGCTGTTTTGAACTGTCTGTATATGCCTTTCTAGGGATCTGTCCGTCCTTGTGTGTCTATCCCTCTGGGAATGTACAGTCTTAGTGCACCTTTGTTGACCTTGCCCCTGTGTGTACGTGCATGCTCCCGCGTGGCCTCTGTGCCTGACTTTGCCCCCTAGCCGGCATGGGTGTCTGTCTCTGTGTGGGTGCCACCTCTGTGTGTGAATACATCAGTGTGCACAGA